>CAUYRT010079233.1:0-29720 GCA_963574885.1 Lepilemur ruficaudatus
GTGCCAGATCACCATTGTTTTTTGTGTTTGAATAGAACTCCATGGTATACATATACCACATTATTAATCCTCTCATGTATTGATGGACATTTGGGTTGTTTCCATATCTTTGCAATTGTGAATTGTGCTGCTATAAACATTCAAGTGTAGGTATTTTTTATATAGAATGTCTTTGGTACCCCAGTAAGGGATTGCTGGATCAAATGGTAGTTCTACTTATAGCTCTTTGAGGTATCTCCATATTACTTTCCACAGAGGTTGTACTGGTTTGTAGTCCCACCAGCAGTGTCTGAGTGTTCCTATCTCTCCACATCCATGCCAACATTTATTGTTTTGGAACTTTTTCAATAAAAGCCATTCTCACTGGAGTTAAGTGATATTTCATTGTTGTTTTGATTTGCATTTCCCTAATGATTAGCGATGTTGAGCATTTTTCATGTTTGTTGACCATTAGTCTGTCTTGTTTTGAAAAGCTTCTTTTGTGTTCTTTGCCCATTTTTTAATGGGGTTGTTTGATTTTTTTCTTGCTGATTTTCCTGAGTTCTATATAGATTCTAGTTATCAGCCCTTTATCTGATCTGTAGTATGTGAATATTTTATCCAATTTTGTAGGTTGTCTGTTCACTCTCAAGATAGTTTCCTTGGCTGTGCAGAAGCTTTTTAATTTGATCAGGTCCCATTTATTTATTTATGTTGTTGCTGTAATTGCCTTTGGGATCTTCTTCATAAATTCTTTCCCCAGGCCAATGTCTATAAGGGTTTTACCAACATTTTCTTCTAGCATTCTTATAGTTTCATGCCTTAGGTTTAAGTCTGTTATCCACCAGGAGTTGATTTTTGTGAGAGGTGAAAGGTGTGGATCCTGTTTCAGTCTTCTACATGTGGCTATCCAGTTTTCCCAGCATCATTTATTGAATAAGGATTCTTTTCCCCATTGTATGTTTTTGTCTGCTTTGTGAAAGAGTAGATGGCTGTATGAGGATGGTTTTATGTCTGGGTTGTCAGTTTTGTTCCATTGGTCTATGGTTCTGTTCTTGTGTCAGTATTATGCTGTTTTAGCTACTATAGCTTTGTAGCATAGCTTGAAGTCTGGTAAATTGATGCCTCCCAATTTGTTCTTTTTGCTTAAGATTGCTTTTGCTATATGCGTCTTCTCTGATTCCGTACAAAGTGCAGAATGAAAAACCTTCCTAAAAAGAAAAGTCCTGGACAAGACGGTTTCACACCCAAATTTTACCAGATCTACAAAGAAGAACTGGTGCCTATCCTGCAGAAATTAATCCACAACATCAAGAAGGAAGGAATCCTCCCCAACATGATTTATGAAGCCAACATCACCCTGATGCCAAAAACCAGGAAAGGGAGCAATAAAAAAAGAAAACTAGAGATGAATGTCCCTTATGAATATAAATGCAAAAATTCTCAACAAAATCCTAGCAAATTGAATTCTAGTGCTTATCAAAAAAATAATTCATCATGATTATGCAGGGATGGTTCAACATATGCAAATCTATAAATGTAATTCATCACATAAATAGAAGCAAAAACAAAGACCATATCCTTTCAATAGATAAAGGGAAAGCATTTGACAAAATTCAGCACCCTTTTATGATAAGAAAGCTTAACAAAATAGGCATAAACAGAACTTACCTAAAAATGATTAAAGACATATATAACAAACCCACAGCCTGAATGGGAAAAAATTTGAAGCATTCCCACTTAGAACTGGAACCAGACAAAGTTGCTGTCTATCACCACTTCTATTCAACATAGTGCTGGAAGTCCTTGCTAGAGCAATCAGACAAGAGAAGAAAATTAAGGCATCCAAATGGGGGAAGAAGAGGTCAAACTATCGTTCTTTGCTAATGATATGATCTTATATCTGGAGAACCCCAAAGATTATGCCATGAGACTACTGGAATTGATAAACAAATTCAGCAAAATCTTGGTTACAAAATCAATGTATGGAAATCAGTAGCATTCCTACATGCCAACAACAGTCAAACTGAGAACCAAATCAAAGACTCAATAACCTTCACAATAGTAACAAAGATAATAAAATACCTAGGAATGTATTTAACTAAATAGGTGAAAGACCTCTACAGGGAGAACCATGAAACATGGAGGAAGGAAAAAGCAGAGGATGTAAACAGGTGGAAAACCATACCATGCTCACAGGTTGGCAGAATCAATATTGTTAAAATGTCTGTACTACCCAAAGTGATCTACAAATTTAATGCAACCCCTATTAAAATACCAACATCATTTTTTGCAGATCCAAATACATTTTAAAGGATTCATTTTCCCCAGCCGCAGCTTCTTGATGCTACAAGAGGTACAAATATAAATAGGCAACAGATAAAATGTGGCTGATAAGAGAGTCTATGGAAAGTTTCCTCTCATCATAATGTTTTTACTTTTCATCCTTTAAAGGACTTGCTTTCTGTATTTAGACTAGGGAAGTAAGCCAAAGCATAAGGGTAATCACTTAGTTTGCTTTAATCAGTTCTTTTGATGTTGCCCCCTGTTCTTCAGCTCCCAAAATATTACTGTAGCTCTACGTAGCAATTTATTACTATAGCAGCAGCATAAAAAAGGCAATCCAACAGATAGATAGATAGAGGCAGAGATATAGAGATATAAATACATAGAAATATGTTGGGGGGAGCAGCTTATAATTTAGGAAAAAATTCTTCTAAGGTCCCTTGAGTCAGATGTACTTTTACAAAGCATCCATATAAATGTTAATAGTCATGGAAAACACGTACTGAGAATTCAAAATATACAAACTTCACACAAGTCAGTGTTTCATACTTTTAGTTTCTTTATGTTTTTCTTACCTGGGGAAACTGGGAGGGGCATGGGGATGTCTCAGGAAAGTTCCTCTCTTATCCAACATAAAATCCCTTTTCTACCAGCCTCAACCCTCATGTTCCTAAATTAAAGACCACATTCCTTGCCTCATTCCTACCTCAGAGTAAATTATCTGGTTTCTCTGGGTCCCTAACCAGAGTGGGAGAACACTCTTCTTTTGTCATCAGAACAGAATTTTTAATCAAAGTAGAAGAGAAGGGGCATATTTAACGGTCTTCTGAGGTAAAAAACAATCAACCAAACTTAATCCTACAACTACAGGTGGTGAGAGAGAAAGATGAAAAAGCAAATGTTTTGACTTGACTAAGCGGTTGTTGTGGAATTTTATATATGTTTTGCTTATTCAAAAACATGACTTCAAAAAGGGGAAGGAAATCCTCTAAAATTGTGGTATGTGAATAGCTGTACAACTTGGTCAATTTACTAATAATCATTGAATTGTACACTTAAAAAAATAAATGCAAATTGATGCTAAAAAAATGACTTCAGTCACTGTTAGTCAATTGCAAAATTATCTAAATGGCTGAAATAAATGCATTTGAGCTAATCTAAATAAGCCATCATTAGGTATTAATAGTGTAAGTAAAATTAAAGAAAGGTTGGGTAATGGTTCATTTACCCCATAGGTTTTCTCCTACCTCTATTTCAGGTTTCATGTACTCAGATATCAGTAAGAGATTTTCTCAAAAATATGGTCTGATAGAAGCAATTGGCTGAATGAAACTGCAATAGGTCTTTACCATCTTGGACATTCGAGAATTTCTAACTGAGATAAATAAAAATTATAATAATTGACCTACAAATTATCAGTATCTTATCATTTCCTCAATTCCTTATTTAACAGACTACAAAGAATTTTAGCATATATAAGCCCATTTAAATAGCAAAACAACACCTTGAATTAGATGTTTGCTGAGGTGAAGAGGTGGTGCAGCACGGACCTATTTTCATTTCATGTAATGTCACTCATTATGGTGGTGGCCAAAGTCATTTCAGTACCTAGAGTTCAACTTGAATAAGGATCTGGGGATCAGACATTTCTACTGACTTCTCTTTCCACTTACGTTGCTATGCTTCTTATGAGATTATATATAATTACTGAATTATTGTTCTGAAAATGAATTCCACTACATGACCTGAATTGAGTTAATTCACCTTGATTTACTTATATGCAAAATCAGCATAATAATATCATTTACTTAATAGAGTTTTTATAGGAACTACATAGGGTGGTTTAACTCACTGACTGGCATATTATAAGCTTTCAATCAAAGTTACTATCATCACATTATTCATTTTTTTAGAGGTTTTTTTTTGATTATTCGTTTTGATTTGTTTTGTTTTGTTGAGACAGGGTGTTTCTCTGTCACCCAGGCTACAGTGCAGCGGCATGATCATAACTCACTGCAACCTCAAACTCCTGGACTCAAGTGATCCTCCAGCCTCAGCATCCTGAGTAGCTGAGACTATGGATGCACACCACCATGCCCTAATTTTTTTTTTTTTTTTTGTAGGGACCAGGTTTTGCTCTGTTGCCCAGGCTAGTCTCAAAACTCCTGGCCTCAAGCCATCCTCCCACCTCCACTTTCCAAAATGCTAGGATTACAGGTGTGACCTACCACATCCGGCCTCATTATTCTCTTGATTGATGATCACAGACATATTTCTTAGTTCTTGATTTGAACTATTCTTTTATGATCTAATCCCTATAAGAAAAATTCTAAGGACAGAATAATTTGTATTTCTCTGACTCTACTATCATCTAATATACTGCCTAGTCTTTACTTGCACAGCACCAGCTTAAATCAATAACTATCTCCCAATTATATCTAATGTTACTGCTTTTAAAATGTAATCAGAGCAAAGATATATATACCACGACAGAAATTTCAAGATTGTTTATGAGAGAAAAAACTACAGTTTACAAGTGATCTAAATAACAATAGAAAATTAAGGAAAATAATTATTGTTCATTCACACACTAGAACATATAATTTTTGAAGAGGATGAGGATGCATATATAGTCATCTTGAAATCTATACATTTACTATTATTTAAATGTGAACTTTTGAAATAATTTTGTTTTTATTATTAATGTTATTACATGACTGGTCATATCTTTGAAATGATATTAAAATAGAAAAATGTTAACTACTATTCTACCAATCTAAGATAGCCACTATAAATATTATTCCTTATAATAATTATTTCCCTGTATTTCCATGTTGTATAGATTTGGATTTTTCAGTTTTACATTGCTGTTATCACATGAATATACATCTTTCTTTCGTTATTATGGGTTATGAATCCTACACGTTAAAATGGACTCTAATATTATTTGGTAGCTCCATTATATTCTATCATGTTTATATAAGATTATTTTGCAATTGTCCTAAATGTTCAGTTTTTCCATTTTTATTGTTATAATTATTATCAAGATCTTCATGAAAAAGTCTTTTTTAAAAAATTAAAATTGTTTTATTTAAAATAGCATTTCAGAAATGATCAAAGTATGTGTATATTTTTTTTTTACATTTTGCCATGTTTATTTCCTTTTTACAGAAGAAAGAAAACCTCACAGGTGTAGCTGAAGCCCAGTATGTATTCCAACTAGATCAAATTTCCCACTTTCCTTCACCAGAGGTGAGTACAACACTGCAGTTGTTTACAAATCATTTCCATAAACATTTTAATATTTTTACTACATAAGAATATATATTCACACACCACACTGAGCATAATTTCCTGTGGTTTTAAAACTTTAAATATTGGCTGGGTGCTACTGCCAGTCCAATTAATGGACTTTCGTGTTATTCCACATTTTTAAATTATAAAAACAATGCTTCAATGAACATTGTTATGCAAGTAAACTTGGGCCAGGTTTTTTCTAGAGTCCATTAATTGGTATGGAATTCCTGCATCATATAATAGGCATAACTCTAACTTTATTAGATGTTGCCTATTTTTCCTCCAAAGTGGTCATTCCCAATCAGTGCTGTCACCAGAAGTCCTTGGAAGCTTCTGCCATTTTGCAACCTTGGCATGATCTGGTATCATCAGACTGGAATTTCTGCCATTACGGAGGCTGTGAATGGTATGTCATCATGGATTTAATTTGCATTTCCCTGAATTCTAATATATTGTTCATCTTTTCATAGTTTTATTGGGGATTTAGTTTTCCCCTTTTCAAATCATTGGGCTGATTTTTTTTTTCTTTTTTGTCTTTTAGACTTTACATTTATTCTAGGTAACATTTCTTCATTGGTCTTGTGCAATTTTTTGCATTGCGTTGGTCTTTGCAATTTTTTCTCCTAGTCTCTGTGGATTGTCTTTCTTTCTTCTTTTTTTTTTTTTTTTTTCTCTTTTCTTTTTTAGAAGTTCCATTCTGGTAATTTCGTTTATTTATTTATTTATTTATTTATTTTATTTCAGGATATTATGGGAGTACAAAAATTTTGGTTACATGTTATGACTTTGCCACACCCAAACCATGATTTAGGGTGTGTCTTTTCTCCCCTACCATGATCACTGCATCCATTAGATGTGAGTTTATCTACTCCCAAACCCCAAATCCCTGGAGAATATTACTACCATGTGAGCACCATAGTGTTGATCAGTTAGTGTCAATTTGATGGCGAGTATATGTGGAGCCTATTCTTCCCATCTTGTGATGCCTCACTTTGGAGGATGGGCTCAAGCTGTATCCAGGAAAATATAAGAGGTGTTAGATCACCATTGTTTCTTATAATTGAGTAATATTCCATTGTATACATGTAACAAATTTTAATAATACTCTCATGAATTGACAGGCACTTTGGTTGTTTCCACATCCTTGCAATAGTGAATTGTGCTGCCATAAACATTCAGGTGCAGATGTCTTTATTACAGAATGTCTTTTGAATAGATGCCTAATAGTGCTATTGCTGGATCAAATGGTAGTTCTACTTGTAGCTTTTTGAGGTATGTCCAAATTCTTTTCCACTAATTTGCAGTCCCACCAGCAGTGTAAGAGTGTTCCTGTCTCTCCACATCTTCACCAGTATTTGTTGTTTTGGGACTTTTTGATAGAGGCCAATCTCACTGGGGTTAGGTGACATCACATTGTGTTTTTGATTTGCATTTCTCTAATGATTAGAGACGTTGAGCATTTTTTTTATATGTTTTCTGGCCATTATTCTGTCTTCTTTTGAAAGGTTTCTGTTCATGTCCTTTGCCCACTTATTGAAGGGGTTGTCTTATTTTTTCTTGTTGATTTTTTTGAGTTCTAGATAGAATCCAGGTTCTAAACTTTAACTTTTGAGTGATTTTACTTTGGAGAGGGTCTATTACGCTGTTCAGTGTGTAATTCAGGTCTGAGTACTTCCTGTAAGGCTGGTCTGGTCTTCGCAAATTCCATCAGTGATTGCTTGTCTGAGAGGATCTTTATTTCTCCCTCATAGATGAAGCTTGATTTTGTCAGGTAGAGAATTCTAGGTTGACCATTATTCTGTTTTAGAATATTAAGGATAGGCACCCCGTCCCTTATGGCTTGTAAAGTTTCAGTTGAGAAGTCTGCAGTTAGTCTGATAGGTTTTCCTTTGTAGGTTATCTGCTGTTTTCACCTCACTGTTTAAAGGATTGCTTCTTTTGTATTTACTTTGGTCAGCCTAATAACTATGTGAGGTGGTGATTGCCTTTTCACATTGAATCTCCCAGGAGTCCTGTGTGCTTTTTATATCTGAATATCTAGATTGCTGGCCAGATCAGGCATATTTTCCTCCAGCGTTCCATGAAATAAGTTTTCCAGCACTTGCGTATTTTCTTCTTCTCTCTCTTGGATGTCAATGATTCTTATATTTGGCTTATTTACATAATCCCACATTTCTTGTATGTTTTGGTCTTGTCTCTTGTTTCTGTGTTCTTTTTATTCATCCCATTTGTTTAGCACATAAGCATTATCTTCAAGTTCTGAGATTCTTTCCTCTGTGTGATCCATTCTGTTCTTGAGGCTTTCCACTGTGTTTTGAAGTTCCTTGAATGCCTTCTTCATTTCCAAGATTTCTGTTTGGTTTTTCTGTAGTATTTCAATTTCTTTAGAGAATTTTTAATGCATTTCCTGTTTATTCTTGTGGCTTCTTTATGTTGAGTTTCTATTTTGTCTTAAATTCCATTGAGTTTTCTTACAATCAATGTTTGGAATTCTTTCTCTGTCAGTTTAATCATATCATGTGAGTTGGTATCTATTGATGGAGATCAAATGTTTTCTTTTGGGGGTGACTTTTCTCTCTGATCTTTCATGTTTCCTGTGTTCTTTTGCTGATTGTTTCTCATCAGACTACTTTGTCGAGAACTGGGGCTGCTGGGGCTGGTTTATGGCCTTACGTCCAAGTCACCAAAGGGACATTCCTTGAAAGTGCTGGGAAGATGCACTCTGGTCCTGCATTGTCTAAGAGGTGTTTTAGCCTATTGGGTTATGTCTGATCTGTTGTCTTCACCTCTTGCCAAAGAAGATTAGTGAGTTTGGAACCCTTGCTTAAGCTCCCAGCTGGTGAATCACTCTTGTATGTGTGACTCCAGTGCCCTCCAATAGTTTGAGGTGGAAGGCAGCGTGTTGGGCTATGGGGTTACCCTCTCTGTCGGTGCTTGTAGTTTGCATGGAGGAGTCAATTATCAAGGTATTCCAATGCCTTTGTGTTGGGTCTAAATCCTTGAATGGGGTATACAACTGCCCCAATCTTTGGGAAATGTCTTTTCACTCCCCAGGGTAACTTGAGCCCTGTTGCCACTTTACGTGCGGTAAGGGAAACAGGCACCTGCAAGCTTGAGCGTGTATACTTCTGTGGTTGCTTGATCTGCTGCTAGGGGAGAGCTGCTAGTACATTATTCAGGGCTCTTTCACCATACTTGCCAGGCAGCCCTAGTTGGGAGGTGTCAGTTGGTTCAATTGCTGAGAACTCTGGCCAGAATTTTTCTTCTCAGTCCACAAGCCCCAAAGCTGGCAGTGGCCTGGGCTCCAAGGGCTAGCTCTAGAGTTATGTTCTTATCATATAATCAAAGCAACTCACTGGACCAAATCAACAGGCTTACCCCTTTTGCTTAGTTCCAAGTTCCCACAGATTAACGCCATTCACACAGAGAAAGCGACTTTTCTCTCTTCTCCCTGACTCCGAAGGTGGAGTCTGCCCTGAGAGCTAGGGTAGAGGCGTTTGCCTGAGACCCCCGCATGTCCCAGCCCAGAAAACATCTTCTCTCATTATTCCCCTCTTCCAAGGGCAGGGTTTGCCCCAGTGGCACAATAGACAAGCGTAGAGCCAGGGTAGGAATGCCACCTGAGGCCACCGTGTGTCCCAGCACAGAAAGCGGCCTCTGCCATCATTCCACATCTCCAAGGGCGGGGTTTGCCCTGTGGCATGAAATACAAGAAGCTGGGTGGGGGGAAGGGGCATAGCCGCAGGCCACTGTGTGACTGAGCCCAGAAAGTGGCTTCTCTCATTAGTCCCCTCCTCCAAGGGTGGGGCCTGCTCTGTGGCAGGGGGAGGGGTATTGCCTGAGACCGTTGCCTGGGCTTGCCCTGCTGGGCTGGAGAGGGGGTGGTGTACAGAATCACAACACACCACGGCGTGTCTAGGCTATGGATCCAAAATGGCGGCTGCCCACCTACAAAGAACCAGCACTGTAGGCAACGCTGGGGGTGGTGGTGCTGGGATTGGCAGGCTGTCTCAACCAGCCGCCAGTTACCCCACTGCTTCCCTGACCCTCAGTCTCATGTCAGTCCATTTGAGGGTCCTACACTCTCTGTTCCACCCTGAGCCAGCCAAATCTTTGGTGGTTTCCAGGGTCAGAGCCTCTCTTTCAGCATTCACCTCCTTTGTTCTGATCCTGGTGACCGCCAGAGGCAAGGTGCTTATCTCCAAACTCCCTCCTGCAGACCAGGGAAGTGTCCACTCAGACCAGTCCCCTCTGTGGGAGCACTGGGGAGTTTAAAATGTTTCTCCCTATTGCCTCTTCTCCACACAGCCTGTCATCCCATGCCACAACTTTGCACTGACTTCAGGCGCTTCCCTGCCTGGGTGGATGTGGAGGTTGGTGGAGGAAGAGTCGTCCTCCTGTGGGTCAGATCACATTGCCCTGGCAGGCCTATGAGTGCAGCCATGCCACATTCTATTCTCTACTGTATATCTCACACTCTCCAGACTTTGTAGTCGATTCTCCAATTCACTTTTCTTTTCCCCCAGCACTGCTTGTCCCGCTCTGCTTCTCTGCAGTTTCATGAGGCTGTTCTTGTGGGAGAGCAATCCACTCATGTGTAGCTGTGGCATTCTTCACCTACTACTACGGGAACAGAGAGCCAGGAGGTACCATTAATCTAACATTTTTTCCTCCCAGATTGTGGTTTTTAAATACCCTACTCTACTAAAAGGAACCAGGACTCACTGAAGTAAAGATAGATACCAAATCTAGGCAAGAGCCTGGAATATTTTTGCACCCTAAACTAAAGAATTGTGCAATAAATTATGAGAATGAGTTGAAAAGATTGCACAGGTTTCCACTGGCCAAATCTGATGCATTTTGAGCATCAAAATGATAACAAGATTGATAATAATGAATTATAACTCCTTGAATAAAATAGAAATCTATGAGTCTATATGAATACAAGTAAATGAATGAATGAATCCATAATAAACAGGGAAGACAAGAAATCTCTATCAATAGATTACTGTATTATTATTTTAGAAAAAATAATAGAGTTAAAATCATCAATGTTTGCTAAAATCAATGGATGAAAGTTTGATAAGATATTTAATATATTGTCTAAAAGTATCTACCTACAAATTACAGATTAATTATAAATATAATAATAATCTAGAGTGGAGAATCTTTATAGACATTACCTGACCAGGTGACCAAAGTTTATAGTATTGCTGTTGGAACAAATTGATACTATGTGCTTTTTGCTATGAGAAGTGAGAATGGCACAGCATAATTTCTGTGGTATTTTTGAACCCAAACCAAATCATTATAAAACACAAGACAAACTCAAACTGGGGGACATTCTACAAAATAATAGACCTGTTCTCTTAAGAAACGTCAAGGTCAAGAAAGACAAAGAAAGGCTGAGAAAGTTTCTCAGATTGATGAAGAATAAATAGACATAAGTAAATGCAACCTATGATCTAGATTAGATGCTATACTGGGAAAAAATAACTATAAGATGCATTACTGGGACACCTGCAAAATTTACATATGAGCTATGAGTTAGATAATGCATTGTAACAGTGTTCAAGTGTTTGATTTTTATAGACATTTGAAGTTAAAAACATGTTATGTCAAGCTATCAAATGGGTTCAGAAAAAATGTTCATATGTGTGTGTGATTATAAATCTTTATACATAAATAGATACACGCCTGTGATTGTGTGCTTACATGAATATGTATAAAGAGAAGAAGGGAGTAGGAGGGATGTAACAAATGGGCAATATTTAAATTGGTAAATTTGGGCTAAAAGTATCAGGGAATTTATATACTCTTTTAGTACATATTCTGTAAGTTTGAAATCATATCAAACAAAAATTATAATTATTAATTAAATATAGTTTTAATAATTAATATAATTAATAACAAATCAGAATTTTCAGATAAATCGAAAAGTAAATACACCAAAATATTAATGGTACCTTGTTTGTATTAGGAGTGAAGGAAACTTTTACTTGCTTTCTTTTCTCTGGTTTCATTCACATCACCTATTAAACGCAGGTAGGCAACAACCAGCTGAAAAAGGGATAGAGAGAGGAGGACACAGCTCCTTTGTAAACTCTAAACTCCTACAGGAAAATATCTCATTCCCAAATATATATAATTCTTTCCCTTATTTCCTTGATTTAGGTATTTCAGCCTTTGGCAGAAACTTTTTTGTTAATTTACAAAAAGCATGGATTATAGCTTTCTTTTCTTGACAAAACAAAATTCTTAATTTATAGATTGCCAGCAAAAGACAGATGTTCCACAACAATGATTTCAGAGAACGACAGTACTTCGAACCAAGGCTACCTGTTCCTCCATGTCGATCCACCCCTGGCTATGTACATTTTCCCACCGAAATTAAGCAAGCCTATTTCTTGTGCTGTTACATATGCAAGGTAAATATACAATGCTCCTCTTTACCCTAACTGGAAAGCTCAGAGTCTATGTGCCCAACTGTAAGTCTCATTGTTAAACAGATACTTACCCTTCCTGCTTATCTGTTTTGGTCTTTCAGGAAATGGTAGTACGTAAATATGTCATCATCAAATATCAACTTTCTCTTCCTATGTTTTGATCACTGACATAAATTGTCCTTAGTTAGGATTTACTTAAAATATCTCTGGCTGAATTTCCACCAGAACATGTTTTGAAATTGGCAAATATTGACAAAGATTTTAGAGACATTTAGGTAATGTCCACAAAATGGGAAAAACATTGCTTCTTTGTAGCTATTTTTGATGATTCCATTATTTTACTAATCATTTGGTGACATTGGAATGAAAGTCCTGGCTTATCCAGGGCCAGAGTTGCCCAAACAATCAAGAATCACTCTCTAGTACAAAAGTCTGTAATTAAATTTTTCTTATCAAAGAAAAAAAAGGGGTACAAAATGGTCAGTCCTAATTTCAGAATTAATTCCCTTGGTCAAAAAAGTGATTCTGGCTACAGAAAAGAAAACATAATCCTCAAGTAGGAGTTGACATTTCCAGTGTCATTAATAAAGTGATTTGTTTCAGCTCTGGTCTCCACTGACAAGATGACATTTCGTTTTCCTGTGGAGCATTGGACTTTATTGGCAGAGACCTATTTACTGTGGTGGCGGTGGCAGTGATTGCTATTTTTAAGATAATTAACATTTACTAGATTAAGTCTTCCCAATCTTCTTTAATCCTAGAAGTTGCCAATGAGTGAAATTCCTGCCATTGTACCTGGTATTTTGAGGAAAGTATTAGAGTGTGCAAGTGTGTGGGTGTGTAGCAGAAAGGCAAGAGAGAAATTGGAAATGACTTTATACTTTGTGTTATTATGAAAAGCAACTTAGCAACCATGAGGGTAATGTCTCTGCTCCCTAAAAACTACTGCACCCACTGTCCCCATTAAAAAAAAAAAAAAAAAGCTATGTGTATACATCAAGTCTTAGAGATCCAGAAGTTGCAGATATTCATGTAAATTACTAAAACAAAAATATGATTCATCACAGAGAACAGAACCAATAATCCACTTCATAGAATAGCAGCAATATTATTTTCTTTTATTAATATCTCTTTGGTGTCTCTTCAGTTTTAGGTAAGGACTATGATGATTAGATCACAAAAATGAAATCTATCCAAATGGCACTGAGATGTCTTAGCTGCCCAGACAGAAGAAAGAGGGAATGATTGTGCCTGGTGGTAAGTACACATTAACTGCTTCAGACCAAGATACTAATCTAACACATAGAAAGCTGTCCCAATGCATTAATACTATATGTCTGTACTAATATCCTGTGAGAAAAATCATTATAGAGGAATAGCAATATTTGTGTTTTAAGTCTATGGATAGCTTCTCACATTTAGTCACCGATCTCCTTGGCACTTTTGAAGTATAAGCCTCTCTCATTTTATCATGCAGTACCTATTACAAACAATAAAAAAATGAATATTCACTCACTATTAACCATGTACCAGATCTGTACTGCTCATGAGACATACATATCGCATTGTGATAGGCAAAACAATGGCCCCACAAAAATGTTCACGTCCTAATGCCCAGACTCTGTGAATATGTTACCTTACATGGCAAAAGGGATTTTGCAGATGTGATTAAGATTATGGACCTCGTGATGGGGAGATTATCCTAGGTGATCTTGACGAGCTCATTCTAATCAGAAATTCTTGCAAGTAGAGAATCTTTTCTGGCTGTGGTCAGAAAGCCAGAGAGATGAAAATATAAGGGGGTTCTACTTGCCCTTTCTGGTTTTGAAAATGGAGAGAGAGGACTGTTGACCAGGGAACATGGGAAGCCTTAGAAGCAAGAAAAAACAAGGAAACATATCTTATCCATAACCTACAAAAAAGAATACAGCAGGGCTCACATCTTGATTTTAGCCCAGTGAGATTTTTGTCAGAATACTCACCTATAGAAATATAAGATAATAGTAAATTTGTATTGTTTAAGCCACCAAGTTTTTGATAACTTGTTACAATGCCAATAGAAAAGTAATATACTCATAACTCCCACAATAATTTCAAGTGTGTAGCATTTTCTCTGTTTTAAGATACCAAAAATGAAGCAAAGGACAATTTATATAACTTGCCAAAGGTCACACAAGTATCCTACTGCAGATCCAGACTTGATATCTAGGACTCTGATATTTTACAGTCTTTTCAGAATGGTGAGTTTTTCGTGTGATGCACAATTAGTATTATTCTATCCTTTAATCCATGTATGAGCTGAATAAACTAATAAAAGAAACAATGCAAATGTAAGTACAATAAGGATGCACTATTTTTATTGCTCAAAATAATGAAAACAATAACTGAGAGAAAAGCTTTAATCACAAAGAATTATCTAGAATAGTCAATGCTCATTATGCAAAAGGTTATACTACTGAGTTAGTTGGATTTTTTATTTAGGAATGGAGAATAGGATGAACATAATAAAAAAGACATAATAACTAGTCTTGGCAGGGTATAGAGAAGTTAGAACGCTTATGCTTTGATGGTGGGAATGTAAAATGGTGTGATGCTTTAGAAAACTCTTTGGGAGTCCCACAGAAGTTGAAAACAGCATTACCACGTGACCCAGTAATGCCACTCTCTATATATATCCAAGGAAATTGAAAACATATATCTCACACATGGTCATTTTAGCATTATTCAAAACAGCCAAAAAGTGAAAACAATTCAATGTTCATCAACTAGTGGATGGATAAAGAAAATGTGATATATCCATTCAGTGGAATATTGTTTAAAAAGAAATAAAGTACTGATTTACGCTACAACATGGATGAAACTTGAAAAGGTTATGCTAATTTGAAAAAGCCAGACACAAAAGGCCATATAACGTATGATCCCATTTTTATAAAGTGTCCAAAATAAGAAAATCCATACAGAGGATACTGATTATGGTTACCAGGGGTTGGGACAGAGGGTAATGGCTAGTGACTGCTAATGGGTATGAAATTTTGGGAGGGGATGGTGAAAATATTCTGAAATTAGATAGTGGTGATGGTTGCATAATATATGAACATACTAAAAATCACTAAAGAGTTGAATGTTATAATATGTATATTATTTCTCAATTAAGAAAAATATAATTGAAGGGATGCCTCTGGAAAACCAAACATGAAAATGTGGATCCAGAAAGTTCAAAATTTTATAATCAGAGTTCCTATACTGATACTTACTACTGAAGTTTGAACAAATTGTAGTCATTATGTTTATATTTGATATCATATCACTAAGGATATAATAAAAGTCACTGTGAATTGAATTTAGATCATTTCAGTGTCAATAAATGGGTTTTAAAATGTATTTATGATTTCTAACTATTAGGATATAGTTACAAGTAGATTATACAAAAATTGATTTAAGCTAAATTTATAAAGTCAAATGCATTCCATTTAAGATTAATACTTTGTCCTTGTCTGAAACTCTTGTTTGACTTGAATATCTACTGATTTGCTGTCTCAGGGTTTATCAGCACAATATATTAAGGCTTTAGTTTCTGAAACAATGCTGTTTATAGTAGAAAATCTGCATGCACTATATCACATGAAAATTTCATTGAGACATGTGTTATATAATAAAAAATGCAGCCCAGCATTATACCTAGCAAGGTTTGTTCTTTTTGCTTGCGTAACAATATCTCTATTGACTATACTTATTCATTGTTAATTAGCTTCTTACCAAAAGGTATCAGCATAGTTTCCATAACATTCTTAGCACACAAAATCATGGAATATAAAGAAACTTAGGAGACTCTGAAGTGTCTACCATATTCACAGAACTGTTAACTCAGTATTTAAGTATAAAGTCAGTCTATTTTTGGATTCTGGATCCTCCTCTTAAAAACAGGGGGAAACGTGCCAACATGCCAAGTGCACGTGCATCATCAACAAGACTGTCAGCAGGAGGGAGACCCACAAGAAGTAACAACACAGTCCAGGCCAGGAACTGTGTAAACACTTGAGCTTTCTGTAGCAGTAGTCTCCAACCTTCTTGGCACCAGGGACCAGTTTCATGGAAGACAATTTTTCCATGGGCCTGGGGGTGGGGGAGCTAAACTTTCAGGATGAGTCAAGCGCATTACATTTATTGTGCAGTCAAACCTCTCTGCTAATGATAATCTGTATTTGCAGCTGCTCCCCAGCGCTAGCATCACCACCTTGGCCCTACCTCAGCTCAAGCATTAGATTCTCATAAGGAGCACGGAACCTAGATCCGGCACATGCGCAGTTTACAGTAGGGTTCGCACTCCCATGAGAATCTGATGCCGTGGCTGATGTGACAGGAGGCACAGCTCAGGCAGTGATGGCATTGAGGGAGAATGGCTGTAAATACAGATGAAGCTTTGCTCACTTCCCTGCTCACCTCCTGCTGTGCAGCCTGTCTCCTGACAGGCCACTGACAGGTACTAGTCCATGGCCCAGGGGTTGGGGACTGCAGTTCTAGAGAACATGTTTGAGGAAAAGTCTCTTTATTTTCTTCTGTATGCTATTTAAAAATTGTATCAGAAACATTCAAGGAGTTAATGTAATCATAAGCCATCTCCATCTTGTCTTTAATAATTGAAAAGTTACCTAAAAATTTAGAGGTTTGAACACAGGTAAAAGTGTCTGGGGGATGGACATGCTTGAAGCTCTGGCTCAGGTGGGTCAAAGGTAATTAATATATGTAATATAAACTTCTGTACTCCCGTAATATGCTGAAGTCAAAAAAATTAAAAATTTTAAGGAAGTACATCAATGAGAAAAAAATAATTATAATTTTGAGGACACATAATATCCCACAAGTTTCTCTTGTTTCATGGTTCCAGGTTTTTTGTTTGGTACCTGCATATTTTTGAGGAGCTGTAATGAACACCTTTTGTTCTGGGTATGAAGCAATAAGAAAAATACAGCAAAGCTGGAAACTCTCTTATTGGACTGCTAGCCCTGACATTAATAATTTAAGAGATACGTTGAATTCAATTTTGAAAGATGAGTAGTCAGATATAAGGGTAAAGCATTCCTGGAAGAGAAAAAAGTACAAAAGACATGGATGTTTGACACCATTTGGGTGTATAGTGGATTGGCGGACTTGGGGGAATTATTTTCCTTGTGCTACTGCATATCTATGTACTCTTCCTTTCTCCCCTGCTCTGTGACCCAGAGCTACCTGGGAGATTGCTTCAACCAGTCTCCTGCCCTCTAGTTTCCCATTTGGACTCTGCCAATGGGAGACATGGTGGTGATTGAAGGAACAGAGGACAGTGGGGTCAAGCTACTTATTATCCGCTCCCCAGCTGCCTCCTAGATGAGACACAGATTGGCTGTGGCTATGAACCTCTACTGAAAACCCCCAGGTGGGCTACCCTCTACATCTTCAGTTCCATCTGCAGTCTCTCTTGACAGATGGTAGAGATTACAGATAGGGAGACTGACAGGGACCAGGTCCCAAAGGGACATAAATGCCATGCCAAGAAATTTAAACATTTTCTGAAGATATGGGGATCGCTGAAAATTTTGAATACGTTGTATGATTTAGGTTTCAAAAAGACAACACTAACAGCAATGAGAAGAAAACACTAGAAAAAAATGAGCCTGTAAGAGGAAAGGTCATCTAGGAGTCTATTCAGATGAACCTGGCCAGCAATAAGGGTTTGAACCAAGGCAATAGTAGTTGAAAAGGAAGGGACAAATTAAAGAGGTATTTAAAGGAATGTGCCTGAGTTTAACTGCTCTGAACTGAAGTACCACTGAAGTAAATGTTGGGGCAGAAGCTCTTTTCATTAATCAAATCTACTTTTGGTTTTTTTTTATACTGGAAATAATTTTAATGATAGAAACAGGATAATTTTTATGAATTATTAAGTTAAATACATCAAAAAGCCAGTTTATCATCAAAGTAAAACACAATATCTGTATCTATCAGAGGCCCCAGAGTCATATGCTACAGGGTTATTTCATCTTATTTACTTAAAGGAAAACTGGTGTGGAAGGAATGAGAAATTTCAAATGTATATAAATGATTCTGTGACTATGTATTCAGTATATATTCTCAAAAATATATTTACCTGGTCAATAATAAAAATGTCTTCTACATGAACTACAGGCAGGAAATTTGTATGAGAAGATCTTTTTTATCAAATCTAATTTTAATATCAATTGTTCAATAGAACTAAGGTAACACAACGGAATTTATAAACCAGTTATCTTTATTTTATAACATTCATGAATAAGATAATGATTCCTATTAGGTGAAATATTATTTCTAAAAGAAAACTATTTTATAATGAAAGCAACTATTTTTTATTTTCACATAACTTTTCCAGAATTAAGTGTGTTAATTCTATTTGTTTTAAATTGTGTTAGTACTCATTACAATAAAACTAAGCAATAAAGAGTAAAATAGTCAAAAGATTCCCTCCATACTACTGTCCTCTCTAAGGGGAAACACTGTTAAAAATTTGGCATTTATCTTTCTGTTGCTTTTTTTCTTTTTGTATGTTTGTATGTACACACACACACACATACACGCCCATGCATACACATACAATTTTTAAAATATGTGTAAATGGCATCATAATTCTACATATATTTGTGAATTGTTTTTATGCTTAACAATTCCTATTGGGTCTTCCCTTCATAAATACAAAGAAAATAAACTTATTATTTTTGCCCCTGCAGAGTAGCTCATATGTGGGTGTGTCCCAATTTATCTATGTCTACCACCTTTAATGGATATTTAGGTTGTTTTTAATTTTTTGCTAGTACAAACAATGCTGCAATAAATATATATGTTTGTTCACAGGAAGGGCATCTTCATTATATGATCTGAACAGGGGCATTGCTGAAAAAGTGAGATGCACATTTTAAATTGCAATTGATACTGCCAAATTGTCTTCCAAAAGTGCCATATTAGCTTATAGCTACTATTAATACAATTCTTGATACATGAGAAGGCTATTCTATTGCATTCTAACTAACAGTAGATATTATTACTTGCTCATCTTTAATAATTTGATGAGGAAAAAATATTTTCTTATTATTTCTGTATGCATTACTTTGATTACTAATGTATTTGAGCAGTTTTTCTTATATTTATTAGTCATTTTAACTCCATCAAATTTTCTGTTTATATCAATTGTTCATTTTTCTGAGTTGTTTTTCATAAAAGATAATTCCATGTACACATAAATTACCCTGGACTTTCTTCTTTTCCATTAATTAATTTGTTCCAGCACCAAACCCACACTGTTTAATTCCTGGAGCATTACTTTACGCTTTGACATTTATTAATCATCATATGTGTTTTCAAATTTTCTGGGCTCTTCGTATCCAAATTCTTGTTGAAATCAACTTTAGAATTTTCTTGTAAGATTCCTTTTAAGAAAAAATAAAATCCAGTTAGTAATTTAAGACATCTTTTGTATCTTTTAACAAATTAATAGAATTTTCTTCTTAAAATTCTTACCCGATTCAAACTGGACTGTAATTAACTGCAATGAATATGGTCAGGGATCTGTCTCTACATCTCTGGCTTCTGTTTTTCTCTCACTGGGCTTCTCAGTCAGCATCTTCCTTCACGGGGTCAAGATGGCTACCAGCAGCTTGAAGATTCCATCACAAAGATGCAACCTTTCTAAATGGGTATATTTCTCTGTTTCAGTGGTTTCTGAAATTGTCTGTTGTGGTCTTTTTTGCCTTGCATAAGTAACATGCCCAACGCTGAGCTAATCTCAGTTACCAGTGAGGTGGAATGTCCTGACCAGTGAAGTCCAGAACTGGGCCCACCAACAAGAGGGTTGGGTTATCCCTACTGGAATCACAGAAACTAGAGTTGGGAAGGTTATCCTCAAGGTCAAATCCAGATGCTATCATCAACATAGAAATAAATTGATTTAGGTAGTCAAAAACAGTATACATCTATTATATCATGACATCTTGTTTCTTTCATTTTTTATTTATTTTCCCCTTTCCTGTCTTATATTGGCTTGTACTTGCTTTCTGACACATATATTTTTCCCTTAGAAGTTTGACATTTTATAATTTCCAATGTTTGACATTTTACAATTATTCTAGAAGATGATCCTTTGAAATGGTCATTTACCAACATTTCTTGAGTGCCCAGAATTTGAACCCTCATCAAACAAAGAGATTTCACACTCTGTGAATCTTCAAGGAATCCATAAAACCAAATGTTTGTTTTCTCTATACCTTGGCAGCTGGGGATGGGCAAGTGTCCAGGTTCAACCAATTATATGTATTTGCCTGGGACACTGAATAAGAGACAAGACACAGGTATAGATTACAGTTCATTCTGTCAGCTAATGGCGGAATCTGGTATCCAGCGACATCAGGATCAAAGACGGCTTCCAATTTCTGTTCTCAGGATTAGCACCAGCATGTTTAATAGATGGGTTTTGTGGTGTGACAGTGACTCTGTTTTTGGCCCTAGAGCTTCCCTTGATTTTCGCCTATTTTCTGAGCCTTGTGCTCCAGCCTTCCTATTGAGCTACATAATATACGTTGAATAAATTCATTTTCTGCCTAATGTAGCCATAATCAATTTATAAGCCTTCATACAAGGATCCTAACTGATAAAACTTTAAATTTTTGTACATATTTTGTACATGGTTATATCTGCATAGAGTCATTGAACATAAATATAAAGATAAATATATGATTCATTTGAGTAGCAATCCCAGGGATGCTATAATAAGAAATAGGAATCTCTAGGAATTATGCTAATTTCTATCTACAAAAAAAATTTACAAACTTTCCTAAATTTAGAAGATCAATGCAAAAACTACACAAAAAAGAACATATACTAAACAGTTAAAGAATTTTTTAAGCTCAGAAAATTCCACATAAAATATCAGTGAAATTAGCACAATGTATAAGAAACACAGATATAAAGAGCAGCAAATAACAAATAAATGAGCATATATATATAATTTATATATTTATATGTAAACAATAGCAAAATTAATAAAATTGAAGCACCTGTGAGAAGTTTAATTGGGAAAAATAAATAAATAAAAATAATATGAGAAATATTATAGATCCTGCATCTATTAAAATATAAGGATATGTTATTAACAACAACTTTATGACCACTGTTTTAGGAAATTAGATGAAATTTTCAAACTCCATAAGAAACATGATTTAAAAAATGACACAAGAAGAAATTGAAAGATTTAATAACATAACTAATAATGGAATTTAATCAGTAATTAAAACTTTTCTTCAATGAAACTTCTAGGACAATATGACTTTACCAGTAACATATAAGGAAGAAACACCAATCTTATATAAATTCCTTCAGAAAAAGAAGAAACATCCCCAACTCATTTTATGTGATCAAAATAATTTTGATGCCAAAAACTAAAAGAAAACTATAGGTCACTGGGTATAGTGGCTTACGCTTCTAATCCCAGCACCTTGGGAGGCCAAGGCAGGAGGATTACTTGAGGCCAGGAGTTCAATATTAGCCTGGGAAACATAGCAAGACCTTGTCTATACAAAAAAAAAAATAAATTAAAAGTAGCTGGGCATGGTGGTGTGTACCTGTAGTCCTAGCTACTTGAGAGGCTGAGGCAGGAGGATCACTTGAGCTCAGGAGTTCGAGGGTGCAGTAAACTATCAGACCACTGAACTCCTGCCTGGGTGACAAAGCAAGACTCCATCTCAAAAACAAAGAAAAGAAAGGGAAGGGAAGAAAAGGGAAGGGGAAGGAGAAAGGGAACAGGGAAGGGGAAGGGGAGAAAAATAAAATAAAATAAAATAAAATTATAGGATTATAGGACAATGTCTGCCATAAACATAAATTCAAAAATCATGGGAAACTTTAAAACATTAAAAAATGTACTCAGCCACAAAAAACAATGGTGACATAGCACCACTTGTATTATCCTGGATAGAGGTGGAACCCATTCTACTAAATGAAGTATCACAAGAATGGAAAAACAAGAACCACATGTGCTCACCATCAAATCAGTACCAACTGATCAACACTTAAGTGCACATATAGTAATAACATTCATCGGGTGTCAAGCAGATGGCGGGGGGGAGGAGGGGATGGGTATATACACACCTAATTGGTGTGGTGCGCACCATCTGGGGGATGGACACACTTGAAGCTCTGACTTGGGTGGGGCAAAGGCAAATACGTAACCTAAACATTTGTATCCCTTTAATATGCTGAAATAACAAAAATTTAAAAAAGGAATAGAACATATTAATATTTAAAATATATACTAAATATAAGATATTATATATCATACTATTGTTGATAATTTATTACATTATTAACTATTAAATAGAATATATTAAAATATATTTAGAATAGTATATTTTTATACATTAATATAAAATTTATATTATATATAAATATATAACATTATATTTGTATTAAAATAATAGTTATACATCATGATTAAGATCATTTACATTAAGAATACAAGGCTAGTTCAATAACAAATCAATAAATATAATTTAACCATGAAAAAGTAAACATATAAAAGAAAAATAATGTGAACATTTTAACACAAGTAGAAAAAGAATTGATAAAACTGAACTTTCATGCAAGATAGGAATAAAGAAGACTGTCCTTGATTCGTTTTGTCAATTCCTGATAAAAAGAATTGACAAAACAAAAAAACTTACAGCATGTCTTAGTTCAGGCTGCTATAACAGAATACCATGTTTCATTTTATAGTTAACAAATTTGAGAATGTTGGCATCTTCAGTTGACTCCTCTCTGTACAGCACATAGTTCTTACTGTAAATCCTCTCACTACAGGAGCTAAGATATATGATAAGCTCAGAGAAAATTGTACCAAAAGACGAATATTCTCAATTCAATTTCTAATTAAAATATGTTAATATTTTAGTCAAAATATTTCCCCAGATACTACCTTTTACCTCTACTCAGAGTACCATTTTTTCACAAATATGTTTAAAAGTCAAAATTCTTCAAATGATTTTTATTTTTTACTCATTGTAGATGCCACAAAGTGAAAGCCTTCTCAGAATACACATAAATCCAATTCATTTCTATGAGCTCCATTTAAAGATTTTTTTCCCACAAGTCAAAATGTAGCAAAGCATAATTACATAATTTTAACATTAAATCTTAATACTGTTTGTTCTCTGTGTTTAATTTGTTTCATTCCTCCTTGTTTTTGTGGGGATTTATTTCAGTACCTTCCTGTTTGCCTTATTTTCAATAAACACAATTCACCAAAGCTTCAAAAGCTAAAAATTTTGGCATTGTATTTATTGAATCCTTTGGTTAAAGATTTTCAATTAATTTCAAAACAAATACAGCCATAATTTAGACGTTTTGTTTCCAAAAATTATCATCATCTATTATAATTGTCCAATATTTCACCTTTTACTAAATGAACTTCAAGAGCATTCCTTTAATTCTATAAATTAGATTAAAAATTGAATTATTATCAGAATTAATTCATTTTCTGTTTGGAATCAAATGGCACTGATATAGTACTGACATCATTTAACTCTGCCAAGCTCTTCTGCTAATGAAGCCAACATTCTAACACCTTTCATACACGCAAAAGAAAACTTGAAATTAAAAATTAATGAAATTTAGAAGAATAATCTTTTTATACAAATAAAAAGTGATACAAAAATGCACTTTCTGGAGCTCCATGTGTTAGGTTTTGGTTTTCTACAGTGTTAAAATAACTATTACCTTTCGAAATAGATGCAAACACTTCTTCAGCAGGTTTTTGTCTTGTATTTCGTTTCCAGTGACACCACCACAGCCCTCATAAAGAATGGTAAATGTTGAAAAACAGTTTTTGTAATTTAGCGTCATCAACATTCTTAAGGCAAATGTAGTATTTATATTATACATGCAGTTTCATTTTTTGAGCTCATTGCTGCTTACAGATTATCTTTCAAAAAGACAAAATTTTGTAGATTTATAGTACAAAACTACTGTAATGAGAGATTTCAGACTGTTCTCTATGACTCTTGTGGCAGAACAACTTAGCTTCTATTTCCTATATATATTTCACAGACAAGCAGTCTACAATTTCCCACATTTTCCATGGAGACTTCATGCATCATGAAGCCAGCAACACAGGCCATGGCCCAACTAGCTCTAGAGCCAAATGCTTTGAGGAAGCAGCAGAATGGACTACTTTTTTCAATACTAGCTAAAACCAGAAAGATGTAGCTCTCCTTGGCTTTTCCTGTCAATACACAATGTTTTATCACCAAGTATCTGCTGACTAATACCTAAAAGAGAAATGTTAGGTCAATTCCGAAAAGGATTGAGGTAGCAAAGGTGGGTTATCACTGGTTTTCTTTAAGGCTTAATGACCTGTTAAAGGGAGAACTCTATTCACTGTGTATGTATCTCAAAAACGCTATTAGATAAGAACATGACAGAAGCCAGAAGTACAAAATGCAAGAATAAATCCATTCTGACTTATTTTAAAGCAAGTGGTACTAATAACTTATTCATTTTTAAAATGTGATAAATGCAAGATTAAACAGGATGCTGGGGGTGGAGGAGGCATGAACTAGAACTATCACATGTGAAACAGGATGTATAGTCTTCCTACCTCACAACCAGGATGCTACACCATTTGTGAAGCAAAATTTAGAAAAATAATAACGCTTCTCTCACCCACTGAAGCCAAGAAACATTCTCAAATTCTTTGAACATTTAGAAATGCATCTGAAAACTCACATTGTCATCTAGGCTGGAATTTAAACATCCCTCATGGGGGTCTCATGACTTCTTCCCCAAGAATGGGTCAAGTTATTACTTTCTCTGTGGGAGAAGCCATTGTACCAGGTATCGAGTGGACAAATATAAGGGTGGTTCTTTGAACTATTTTTCTCTCCATACAGTAAGAGTAAAAAAGTAGGGTAGTATGGACATACAGTTTAAGTGGTAAGATATTGGAGGTGGGGGAGACCTCTGGTATTTTTCTCAGTTAAGACGTTCGTATTTCCCACTTAAGAAGATTCTTCTCAAAAGACATGCCACCTGACAATAACCTCCCCCCTCACCACAAATACCAACCCTTCAGTTTCTCTTACTGTATGTGCTCTCATCCCTCTTCTCACTGTGGAGTAGTGACATCCAAGTTTTAACTTTGGAAAGAAACCCAAACTGGCCTTTGAGGCTGCTTGGCTTCTTGCTCATTCAGAATTATTTGGCTTTAGTAATGTCATTCTCCATTGGGGTCCAACCTACCTCCCTGGAGATATCCATGAGAAATTGGGTAAAAATCCTATCCAGTCATTACGGGTGACTTTGTCTTTCTTTCCTTTCTTAAAGACCTCCTGAAGAGAGAGAATTGTTCAACAGCAGAATAAAAATATTCCCATGTCTCTTGCCTATTTTGCCACCCATAAACATCCTCAATACCTTATAGACAAAATGACATTCATCAGATGAATAGACTTTACATATTATCAAAGATTTATAGGATATAGTCTAAATTTCTCAATAGGGTGTTCAAGCTCTTCATAGTCTGCATCGTCCCTGAACTGTCCAACACAGTAGCCCCTAACCTCACAGAGTTATGCTCTGTGCTGTAAAAAAACTGAGATGTGCTGTAAATATAACATACAAACTGGATTTTGGAGACTTAATGTGAAAAGAAGAAGATTAAAATACCTCATTAATATTATTTATATGAGTTACATGTTGAAATGGTAATATTTTTGATATACAGAGTTAAATAAAATATAAAAATTAATTTAAATTTTTCCTTTTCCCTTTTTTAAACCTAGCTACTAGAAAATTTACAGTTACATGTGTGACTAGCATTTTATTTCTGTTGGACAGCACCGGTCTAGGTCCTGCTTCCCATCTTGAAGGCTTATTCTTTTTATTGCCCTGACTACAGATTTATGTTTCAGTGCTTTGCAAATAGAATGTTCTGAATGCATCACGCTGCCTGGAAAATCATGCTTTACAATTGTTCTTCCTCTTCAACTCTCACCTCACAATACCCTATAGAAAAAATATAATTCTGACATTCAGTAGATGAATAGCTAAAAAGGACAGCTCAGATTCACTTCCTCTGCAAAGTCATTTCTGTTCCCTAAGATACTTAGTTGTGCTAATCCTGTGCCTTATGCCTATGTGTTGACTAGTGAACTTGTGACACTGTGCTATAATTATTATTTATATGTATGTTTGGTGGCCTGCAAACTCCTTGAGGTCAGGGACCATGACATACATGCTTAACATAGTACATACTTTTAATGAATGCTTCCTGAATGGAATCAAATAATATCCCACCACATTCCATTGTTAATTTGAATTAATTAATGTCAGTGCATAGTTCATCAATATTAACTCAAAATAAAGTGATATTGAGAAGTTACTTGCTACTGTGGTAACTAAAATACCTACTTAAAAATAATTCAGAAACAAACTGAACATGGTTATCAATAATTATATAATCATCATGAACTATAGTTGCATTTACACGAAAAGCAAAATAACTACATAAAAGCAAACAGAAAGCTTTTCTGAAAGGTAATAATTGCTGACAATCATTGAGTAATTAAGATGTACATGGCACAATGTGAAGTCCTCTATATACATTATCTCATTCCGTCTTCACAACATATTTTTATCATGCCAGTTTTAGAGATAAATAACCAGGCTTAAATAATCAAAATAACTTATCTAAGGTCACCCATAAAATAGGGTAAATCTGAGATTAAATACAGGTACTCTGACTCTAGAACCCTTGAACCTCCAACCTTTTATAGATAAATTATAATATGGGTATCCCAATAGGTTCAAAGAGCACTAAAAATGAAATATTTTTCCACATCCAGATAGATCTATTTTTCATCATCTGAACTAGGTTCTTTGTCCTCAGAGTTGCTGAGAGTTCTACAGGCATCACAAACATCACTGGGTCAATCCTTTGTCATAGTGATGAAAGGCATAGAGAGGAATCCCAAAATACATTCGTTATGAGAATGTCAGGTCAGAATATAAACAGACTGGCAGAAAGAAGAGAGGAACACAAGCTATAAAAACAGTTGACAGAGCTCATAAGGTAGCCCTCTGCTTTCTCTGGAACTGAAAATTTAAAACCAGAGTTTCGAATTTTTATCTTTTCCACTCCACCATGCTATATTTGGCCTATATCTATTATACTCAGATTACTGAATACTTTCCTCACTGTGCTCTCTTAATTTGTAGCTGTAAAGCCCTTAGAGGTTCAGCATTATCTGCAGAATAAAGCTCAGAATAAAGTCCAAGGTCCACCTACCTTCCTGGCTTCCAGTCAGCCACCACTTCTTTCCAGGGTTCCACTACACTCCTATCTTCCCCTGTTTACGTGCATTTACATCCTCGGCTCCAAGGATACTAACCCAAACAGCCTTCCTAACCTATGGCCCACATTCTTATCACCCTGTCCTTAGTCATACTATTTTTTCAGCCTAAAATATTCTTCACTTCACCTGTACAAAGCTTAGCATTTCTTACAGATGCAATTGAAGCCCACCACTTGCCTGACCATTTCAGACACAACATAGAACTTGTCCACCCTGTACCTAAACACTGAGCTCCCTTATTATTATTATTGACTTTGCTTTGTGTTACATTCCATTCAAATAACACTTTTGCTTCTCAAATGAACCACTACTTTTCAGGCAAAGGCCATTGGCAATTCCTATAATGTATTATAAGATTCCTAATGTAGGTCTGCAAACACAGTCAGAACTTAGTACACCTTTACTCTATTAATAAAATTAATTATTAATTGGTTTGTTCTCAAATTATCAGTTTCAAAATATTGTTATCTGTTGCAAGATTGTGACATTTGGCTTTCTCAATGGAGTGAAGGTCAGCATATCACAGATTGAGTATCTAGCAACAGCACACATATGAGAGCTCTCTTTAAAAGATAAAACACTAAACTAGAAAAACTTGTTAAAGAATCAGAAGAGAATTACTCCTTCTGATGTACTCTTTTGGGGCTTTTAAGCTGTTCGCAGTGGCTCTTCTTTCCATCAGTTTATTTTTTCATATTCAAATTTAACACAGAATGTGCTTGAGTTATTTCTGGAGGCCATAATTAGATTAGATAGAAGCTTCTCAAGGTAAATCTGGTAGTTAAAAAATATTAAATATCACTTCTAATTACCTTAATATAGTTCAAATAACACATAAGATACTAGCACAGAACTTTGTTCTAAGTAGCTATAGATGAAGAAAAGGTAAATTTTTTTTATCTGTTCCCTCATTCCCAAAGAATTGGCTATGATGATTTTCTGGTCTCATTGAATTGATACTCATCGGAGATATTGATACTCAGATGTCCTCAACAATTTTTAAAATACTGAATTTAATAAATGCATATGATAGGTTCATTCATTTCTGTTTACAGACTGTAATATGGGTTCTATGGGACTCCATAGGAGCTTTCACATAAAATGAATTAAAATACTAGTGGCGATAATTATGATCACTGAACAAATGAGGACAAAGGAAGAAATAAAAGATTGGTGTCAAATAGAACATTCCAAAAGAGTGAGACGGTCATTTAAAGGAAATGTATTGTTATAAAAAAAAAAAAAAAAGAGAGAGAGAGAATGTAAAAACAAAATGCTAAAGTAGGTTGTATTTTTAGAAAATGTTTAAGATATGTAATATTATCTATTCGAGAAATTAAGGACAAGAATCATTCATTCCACAGGTTACTTCTAAGGCCAAATTCTATTGTTAAAATGTTACAAACATGACCTAAGCCAAACAGAATAGCTTTTGTTTTATTTTGAAAAATAGCATTAAACATGATATAATTTTAAAACACTTTATTTCCTAAAAACTAAAACAGGACATAGCCCACATTAATCAGGCAGAAAATCAACTTTTACTTAAGATTCTCCAAGATTTTCTTTTACAGCATAAGCCGATTGATAATGAACAACCTGATTAATTGAATAGAGTTAGGATAAAGAACAAATTCGAAATTGCAAAACCAGTAACAATCTCATTTTCTAAAATTTTGAGTAAAGGCCATTACTTAAGCTACTGCAATACCAGGTAAATTCATAAGGGATTCCAAAATTCCATTGACTACATTGTCCTCATAGTATAGGTTGATAGTAAAATGACGAGAACACATGTTACATTTGATTTTATCCAGAGGTAAAAATTCTCTATGTACACAACTAACAAAGCTGAAGAAGGAGGATACAAGGTAACTAAAATAATTAATGTTGTGCTTACTATGTGCTTTATAGATTACTTGAGTCGCTCAAAAACCTAACTGTTTGCACCTGATCCAAAATCACTCCAAAACACTATATTAGCATTCTTTTACCATCCTGACTGCATAGTAGGAAGGTATGCCATCGACTTCTTTCCAGAAAAGGAAGAAATTATTTTGGCATTTGGTCTCCCACTGGTCTCTAATGTTAAAAGGTAAATTAGTTACAAAGAGGTAATGTGGTTTAGATTGCTTTCAGTAGAGCTGTGATTTTCTGAACCAAAGTGAAAGCTTTATAACTTTATCATTACAAAGAATGTAATGAAAGGCAGTGTTATATAATGAAGGAAATAGAACTTCTTAAAAGCAAGGAAATAAAACTGAAAGTTACTGTAGCCCCAGCTACTGGGGAGGGTGAGGCAGGAGGA
>CAUYRT010079234.1:0-14678 GCA_963574885.1 Lepilemur ruficaudatus
AACTCAAACAATTCAGCAATAAAAAACCCAGACAACCTCATTAAAAAGGTAAATAACACAAACTGATATTTTTCAAGAGAATATAGACAAATGGCCAAAAAACATATGAAAAAATGCTCAACATCACTAATCATCAGAGAAATGCAGATTAAAACCACAATAAGATACCGTCTTACTCCAATTAGAATGGCTACTATTAAAAAGCCAAAAAACAATAAATGTTGGCATGGATGCAGTAACAAGGGAACACTGATACACTGTTGGTGGGACTGTAAATTATTACAACTTCTATGGAAATCACTATGAAGATTTCACAAAGAACTAAAAGTAGACCTACCATTCAATCCAGCAATTCTACTACTGGGTATCTACTCAAAGGAAAATAAATCATTCTATCAAAATGACACCTGTACTCTTATGTTTATTGCAGGATAATTTGTAATTGCGAAAATATGGAATCAAACTAAATGGATAAATACAATGTGTACACATGTGTGTGAGAGCACGTGCACACACACACACCATGGAGTTCTACTTAGCCATAAGAGAGAATGAAATAATTTCTTTTGCAGCAACTTGGATGGAACTGGAGGCCATTGTCCTAAGTGAAGTAACTCAGGAATAGAAAAATAAATGGCACATGTTCTTACTTACAAATGGGAGCTAAGTTATGGCTATACAAGGACACCTAGAATGGTATGACAGACACTGAAATATATTTTAATTGATTAAATGTATCTTTCATGAACTAGTCTATGTACTGATATATAGCAACAAAGAAGACAGCAAGACTTTTGCTTTCATTAAGTGTATTTGATGTTTCTTTTAAAGTTTTAGCCCAAACACAGAAAGGGGAACTCAAACTTTAGAATCAAGCAAAACAGAGATTTTAGCCCTTTCCTCTGTCTCAGAGTGAAGGGATAGATAGTTCTTCTCCTGATTTTCTACTTAGTTTAAGTCACTTAATAAACCAAAATAATTGAGAAAAGGTCAAGTCAAACCATTGTCACTGGAGTTGAAAGAATGAGAAGTATGCTAAGGATTTTTGTCTGATTCTGGTAAATTATATGGAGATCCATACGAATAGTTTATGAACTACACATAGCACTATTTCATTTTACATTTTAAGTAAAAGATGCTTATGCAGTTTTCATATATGCCAGACAATATCCTAGACACTTTGAAAGTATTTATTCATTTAATCCTTTTAAAAACACTATAAGGTAGCTATGATTATCATCAGAATTTTACACATAAAAAAACTCAGGCACAGAAGTTAAGTGCTTTTGCATCATAGTATGCAACAGAGCCATGATTTGAATCTAAACAGTTGAGTTCCAGAGTCCATGCTTGTAACCACTACAAATGCTGCCTCTCACAAATTAAAAAGTTATTTTTCTTGAGACCTCTAGTGTACTTCATGGAGAAATAGCAAAGACATTTCTTTTCTTAGTTATTGGGAAAGAGTCAATTTTTATAATACTTAAAAATTTGCTAAACTGGTAGAGGGAGACAATTTTGAGCAAAACTAATCCTGCAACTGTATTTTCAACTATAAAAGTCTCAGTGTGATTCTTTCTTCTCCAAGCCATGGGGATATGTGTCTAATAGTTTACTGAGATTTAAAAGGTCTTAAAAAGATGTCAAAAACAAGCTATTTTCTTTCAGAAAGGCAGAGTGAGGACCTCTTCAAATAATTCTTTACTAAAAACAATGAAAACATTGAAAAAATTGTCAAAATCAACTTTTGGGAACTCTGGAAATTAACCAATGGCAGTAATCTGAGGGGCATTTATTCAAAAAAAGCCTGCTAAACTCAGGTAAGAACAACAGGATTGATGGCATTCTGATTTGACCTAGTCCCACCCTGACTCCCTAATTGCATAGTTGCCTTGAAAACTGGTAGCCCGACAGCAGTATTGCAGCCATCAGAGGGAGTAGATGGGTTTGGAGCTCCTAAAAAAGCCCTGTTTCCAGAGCACGGTCACTATTTCACTAGTCTCATAGCTCCTTGGAAAAGTGTCAATTGAAGGATGTTATCATCATTTGACCTGTAGCAAATCAACTAAAAAAAAAAAGAAAAAAAGCAATCCAATTAAAAGTTAGCAAAGGACTTGAACAGATATTTCTCCAAATAAGATATACAAATGGCCAGCCAATAAGCACATGAAAAGATGTTCAGCATCACTAATCATTAGGAAAATGCCAAATCAAAGTTATGATGAAATGTCACTTGAAATTCTACTCCTAGGTATATACCCAAAGAAATTGAAAGCAGGGACTAAAAAGGATACTTGTACACCAATGTTCACAGCAGCATTATTTACAATAGCCCAATGTTTGAAATAACCCAACTGTCCATCAATAGGTTGAGTGAATAAACAAAATGCAATATTATCCAGCAATTAAAAAAATGAGATTCTGGTACATATTACAGCATGGAAGAACCTTGAAGTCACTTTACGCTAAGTGAACTAAAAGTAGACAGATATAATTCAAAAACAATAAATTAATATTGTTTTTGAATTATATAAGCCAGACACAAAAAGGCAAATACTGTATGATTCCATTTAGATGATGTACCTAGATTAGATAAATTTATAGAGACGGAACATAGATGGAAATTACCAGGCATTTAGGGTTGAGGAGTGAGAAGTTATTACTTTATGGTTACAGAATTTCTGTTTGCGGTAGTGAAAAAGTTTTAGAAGTAGTTAGTGGTGATGGTTACACACACTGTCAATGTAAATAATGCAACAGAATCATACATCACTTAAAAATTGTTAACGTGGTGAATTTTATGTTATGTATATTTTATCATAATAGAAAAAAATACAAAAAATCCCTCCTCCTCCCGGATCCCTTGAGAGTTTACAGCATCATTCATTTAGTAGTGTTTAAAAGCTCTCTCTTCTGTCTTGAATAACTCTTGTTGCCCTTTAAAATTACTTACATTTATTTGACCTTTGGAGAGGATGAAATTATAATGCCTTCATATTATTATAACCTTTCTCATATTTAAAATTTATTACAAACATCAATTTTTCTCTCCTATCCAAAATCAGCACCAAGGGTTTTAATCTCCTCTAGAACAACCTATGCTTCAGTCTTTTTCCTATATCAGAAATTTTTCTTTGTTTATATTTGGATTTTTCCTCATTTCTGTCAGGTTTAAGGCAAACTATAAAATACACTTCAGGGATAATGTGACAAATGCCTAATATGTTGGAAAAGCTAATATTTTTAATGAAAATCAGATATTTGTGTGATTTTTTTTTATAACAATGTAGTGTGTATGGCTTTTTTTTTGTCTTTACTTAAAATTTCCAATTCTCATTTTATTTTTGTTCCTAATTTTCAGTATACATTTATTCAGTATATATTTGAGACAGATTGCCAAGAAGCAGTCTGTCTCAGATTCTAATTTGTAACATCTAATCACTTCTCTAAAGTGTCCTTTAATTTTTAATTCCATCTGGCTAAGTGCTGGGCATCTCCCTTGGTGTCTGCCATGGACTTAATAAAAATGCCCACTAATCTGTCTCTCAGATCAGACTTGCCATTTACCTCTCAGGGCTCTAGTAGAAATTAGTAAGATCATTGTTCCAGTGCTCTTTGAAGAGTTACATTTTAGAAGAGCTATACCAAAAGTCACAAAACAGTTGTACTATGAATTGCTCATAAAAATGAATTTTATGATTTTTAGTAAATGTTAAGTACAGTAGATACTCAAAAGAGTAGACCCAGCTGTTGGAAAAATAAATGGCAGTAATCAAAGCTAGAAGATCCTTACTGAAAATGTTGAGGTTGGTGGAGATTAAAATCAAAAGATTTGAAAAGTATAAATATCTCAAAAACAAGTTTAAACTATCACTTATAATATCTAAGGAGAACAAAACTGAAAATGATACACAGGTGATAACACTCAGACCAATATTAATTTATAGTTTTTGAATTATATTCATTTTATCATAATAATACTACCTAATAATGCTTAGAATATTTTAAAAGCACAAATTAAGAAGAGAAAATTATCTATAACTCACAATATATCAACATTTTGCCATGTTTTCCTTGATGTTTCTGGCTATAATATATATATACTTATATTTCAAGTTGCATGTGCTAATTTTTAAGGTATTTTTAGTTATATCATACTACAGAATTTCACACTATATAGAAATATCAAGCAAAAAGATAAACATACAAATGAAATTATCCAGATTTCTACCATTGTTAATATTTTGATAGTTTAGTATAAAGAATTTTGCATACATTTCAAAGTTTTCTGTTCTCCTTTTAACATGGTCATTTATTTTGTTGATTTTATTATGTAAGAATAAATGTTTATTATACAGAAATCAGGTAATAAAGATGTGTAAAAAGAAATAAATTAAAAATCATGAATAATCCCACCATGCAGAGGTATCATTGCTAGTGATATCACTGCTAATAATTTGGATTGTAGTTTCTCCCTATCATTTGACGCACAATTATGTGAATATGTGTGTGTGACTTACAAGTACACAGACATAGATATATGTAGACATAAATATATGTCTCTCTCTTTCTCTCTCTCTCTCTCTCTTTACACACACACATACACACACACACACATAAATGCCCAGTATTTTAAATCACACATACATATTGGTGAGTACATACAATTTATAACAGTGTGAAATTAAATAATTCAAACTTAAAGCTGTTGGAACTTTAAATTATTCTGAGCCTTGATAGGAATGTGGCTATGCAACCTGAGTCACGTGGCATGCAGCTGCAACTTCCACAGTTAATTTTTTCCTGTAAATAATTAGGAAGACCAAGGAGTGCTATAGACAACAATCTCTCAGACAATTGCCCTTCTTCACACAGTAACAGAGCAATCTTCCTCAGAATGTAGCAATCTGTAATGAATCAAATCACTGTGGTTTATGCACTGGTTTTGTACAGAAAATGTAATACTGCTAAAACTTCTCTGCCTCTGCCTACATAAGTGAACCCTAACTTCTCCACTTTGGAATGCTGTACTCATTCATTTGGAATCAGTGTTTCTGAGTGGCCATACTTAAGCTTTGTGCTTGAATAAACTCCATACTTAGTCATTTTCTCCAAATCTCCTTATTATTTTTACTTTATTTTATTTTAGCACTGGGGGCTCAATGTGTTGCCCAGGCTGGTCTTGAACTCCTGGCCTCAAGTGATCCTCTTGCTTTGGTCTCCCAAATTGCTGGGATTACAGAAGTGAGTCACTGTGTCTATCCTGAATCTCATTATTTAAGGTTGGCATTTTGATGCCTACACAGGGACCTGAAGTGAATCTTCAATGATCCTCATTACTTTGCGGACAGCCAGAGCCCTGGTATTGGCATGAACAATTTTTGTTCATCCGACCTCTCCAGAGTCAATGAGAATCGATTGCAAAGCCCCTTCTCAGTCCAGGTTTGGTTGAGAATTCAGGCTTTATTTATGCTACACACATTTCCAACTTGCTGTGGTTGGAACTGAAGTGCTACTGCAAGGTAGAAGCTTCATTTGTTATTCTCTACTGATTCTGTTAATCAAGCATTTGTGAGTTTCATTTTCATCTGAGGTTAAGATTGTTTAAAATTACTACTTATGAGTTTTTCAACCTTTCTCTCATTTGAAATTTTAGTCAAGGATAGAAAATAGTTTCTGAAAAGAGGAGGTGAATCCTTGTGGCTTAAGTGAAAAATTTGTAATCTTTGGAAGTGGCCAGATTCTGAACCTCAGTTTAATTGACAAATCTAAGCTTTCTTCCTGACTGACCAAAATAATCAAAGGTTTTCTCTGAGGATGAAATAAGTCCCAAAGATAAGAGACACTGTTCCTCCCCACCAAAAGACACCATAGGCGACTAAGGTTTTGGGGGAGTTATGAAGCTTACCACTTACAACGTAAAATGTTCTCACAGCAAATCCTTTAAGAAGCATATGCAGGGAATTTTGATTAATTTGGTGGGTATGTATAAAGGCTGATCACCTGGTACCTTAAGTATCCACATTTCTTAGTACCACTAAGATATGTAAAGGGAAAAACTTCTAGTCCACTGTGGAGATTTAAAAAAAAGGGAAGAACTGACTCAAAGTAAAATCTTGAGGAGCTATTCCCATAAGCAGCATACTCAATCCAAAATAATTCCCATTAGGTCTTTTTGGTTATTCAAAAGGGAGGTCTAAATAATGGGCAATCATACCTCTAAAACTGAGTCTTCTCCCTTTAGGAGAGATCTATCATTAGAAGCGCCAGCTGGATTTATGTTTAATCTTTCACGCAAATATTTAGAAATGGTCTCATATAACTCACAGAGACTCCAAATTACAATGGCCAAATGGGATATCTTTGAAATTCCTAAACTATTTTATCTGTATGTTCAACTATAAAAAGGTAGCTCTAAAAGAAAACAAAATAACTTGGAGAGCTATTTTCAATGATACTTAGCTTCTGATAAAGTTATTTCTTTGCAAGAGGAAAACAAAAGATTGTCTAAAACAATTAATGAGTTGAAAAGGACTGCTGAAATTTCTCTTCCTCCTTCAACTCCTTCTTCTCTTTTGTTAGAACTTCCTTACTTGGACTTATCTTCCTTTCCTCCTCCCTCCTTCTTTTGATATTCTGACTTTATTTTGGGAATACCCTGTATCTCGTACAGAAGAACCTGTCTTGGTTTATCAACTATGGTCAAAAGTAAAATTTAAAGGCATAATTAAAGAATTTCCCAATCCTCTTCAGGACCCTATTGGATTTGCTAGAGAATTTGCATTAAATCCCCCCAAAGGGATTTTAGTAACCTTTGAGGGAGCCCCTCCCAGCACAGGCTCAGAGGCCTAGGAGGACAGACTGGTTTCAGAGATCAGGCCCAAGGCACTGGATCCCCTGTGCCACCGGAGGGAGGCTGCTTCCGCATCTCACTGGCTGTCATGGCTCAAAGGGCCCAAAGGACAGCATGGACCACTGCAGAGGTTGCAAGTCAGAAGCCTTGGCAGTTTCATGTGGTATTAAGCCTGCAGGTTCACAGAATGCAAGAGTAATCAAGGCTTGGCAGCTTCCACTTAGATTTCAGAGGATATATGGGAAAGTCTGGGTGCCCAGGACAGAAGCTTCCCACAGGACGGAGACTCTACAGAGAGACTCTACTAGGGAAGCGCCTAAGGAAAATGTGGGGTTAGAGCCCCCACACAGAGTCCTCACTGGGACACTGCCTAGTGGAGCTGTGGAAAGGGGGCTACCACTGACCTCCAGACTCCAGAATGGTGGAGCCACCAACAGCATGCACCCTCAGCCTGGAAAAGATACAGGAACCAGACTCCAACCTTAGAGAGAAGCCACATGAGTTATGCTCAGCAGAGACATAGGGGCTGGGCTGCCAGAGGTCTCGGGGCCCACCCCTTACATGAGTGTGCCCAGGAAGTGGCATCAAAGGAGATCATTTTGAAACTTTAAGATTTAATGTCTGCCCTGCTGGGTTTTGGACTAGCATGGAGCCTGTTGCCCATACCCCCACTGTTTTGGGGGCGGTTTTTGGGCTGATTTATCCCTTTTGGAATGAGAGCATTTACCCAATGCCTGGGCTACCATTGTATTTTGGAAGTAAAGTATTTGTTGTTGATCTCATACGCTAATAGGTGGCAGGAACTTGCCTTGAGTCTCAGATGAGACTTTGGAATTTTTAGTTGATGCTGAAAGGAGTTAAGACTTGGGGACTGTTGAGAAGGGATGATCATATTTTGCAATGTGAGAAGGACATGAGATCTGGGAGGCCAGGGGTGGAATGATACGGTTTAGATGTTTGGCCCCTCCAAATCTCATGTTGAAATTTGATCCCCAGTGTTGGAGGTAGGGCCTGGTGGATGGTGTCTGTGTCAGGGGGGCATGAATGGCTTAGTGCCCTCATTACTCAGGTAATGAGTGAATGCTGTCTTTGTTAGTTTACACAAGAGATGGTTGTTTAAAAGAGGCTGGTACCTCCCCCTTGCTCTCTTTGCTCCTTCTATCACCATGTGACACGCCTACTCCCCCTTCACCTTCTGTCTTGATTGGAAGATCCCTGAACCCCTCACCTGAAATAGATGTTGGCACCATGCTTATAAAGTCTGCAGAACTGTGAGCCAAATAAACCGCTTTTCTTTGTAAATTACCCGATCTCAGGTATTCCTATGTAGCAAAGCAAAATAGAGTAACACAGTGAGTGCAACAAATACTCCTACATCAGTATATAACTCTCAGCCTATAGCTTTTCAGTTAGGTCCTCTACAGGGAACACATGTTTTCTTCTTGGTTTCCTCAGCCCCAATTCTCTTAAAAGGGGAAAACATATTTAGAATTAGAAGATAAAATAGAATTATTAGGTGAAAAATTTTTGAAATCTGATCATTTTAATTCACAAATTGCAATTCATATTATCATGGAGGAAAAGAAATTGTTAAATAATTGCAGGGGCTATTAAAATAATACCTGCTCAATTGTCAAAATCCTGCATCAATATTGGGAGAATTATCTTGGTTGCCTCAATTAAAATTCAAATAATTCATCAAAATCTCTTCCAAACCATAAACAATACCCTCTAAGATCAGAGGTATTGAACAAGATATGACCTATAATTTTGAATTATAAAAAATCTTTGATTATTTTTTATATAAGCCCATGTAACACTCCAATTTTCCCTGTAAGAAAATCAAACAGTGGAGGACAGATATTTATATAATATCTGAACACAATTAATAACATCGTCATTCCTAGACATCCAGTAGTACCAAACTCCCACATGTTGTTGATTGCCATTCCACCTGAAGGAGAGATCTTTACTGTAGCAGACCTATGCAGTGCATTCTTTAGCCTTCCTGTGGATAAAGATAGTCAATTTCTCTTTGCCTTCACTTGGGAAGACAGACAATACACAAGGACCATCATGCCTCAGGGATATACTGAAAGCTCAACTTATTCTTCACAAATATTAAAAGTAGACCTTTCAGATGTTGACTTCCTTAAGAAATCCACCTCAATACAATACTTAGATGATGTATTTCTCTGCTTAGGGGATTAGTGAGCCTCCGCAGAGGATGGAATTTATTTACAGCAATTAGCTTCAAAGGGACACAAAGTCTCAAAAGAAAAACTGAATCTTGTCAAAACCAAGTAAGATATTTAGGTCACCTAATATAAAAAGAAGGCCTTTCTATCAATCTGGGTAAAATAAAAGAGATAATGGCCTTCCCTACCCCCAAATTAAGAAACAACTGAGAAGATTTCTGCAGTTGGCAGGATGCTACCAAATTGGATTCCAAACTTCTTACTATCTCAACTTTTATATATTCTTTTAAAACAAATAAGCCAGACCCACTGGAATAGACAGAGGAAAGTCAGCTGACATTGGAAGAAATTAAAAAGAGTCTTATAGATGCCCCACGGTTTGGTACATCTAAATTACAGTGTTTTATTTTTATTGTTTGTTCGTGAAAATGAGGGAAATGCCTTAGGCATTCGGACTCAAAAACATGGAGATCAAAATAGACCCATAAGAAACTATAGTCAACAACTGCATACCCTGTGGCTAACAGGATTGTTACCACGCATGAGAGCAATAACTGCTATAGCTCTGTTAATAAGAGCAACTGAAGAAATAATGATAAAAAATCCCCTGTCTTCATTCCACATTCTGTGGAAGTGCTTTTAAACTCATACCACACTCAAGCCTACTTAGTTAGTGGACTGGTTTCTTACCAAGTTCCTCTTCTTCTGCTCCCATATTACAATATCCATATGCAATATTCTAAATTCTGCCCCTGTCTTCAGATGAAATGTGTGATTGCATAATCTGAACCAACCAGTTTCTGTCTCCTAGAAAGGACCTGCAAGAAATCCCTCTTACTAATACGTATGTTATTTGATTTACAGATGGATCTTACTTAAAGGATGAATCTGGAATTTATTGTGCAGGTTATGATATAGCATCTTTGGATTAAGAAATAGAAAGTGCTTATCTTCCAGGAGCAACCTCTGCTCAACAAGCAGAGTTAATAGCATTAATTTAAGCCTGTCAATTGGCAAAAGGAATAAGTGCTACTATTACACAGATAGCAGATAGGTTTTCAGAGTAGCTTATGACTTTGGAATGCTATGGAAACAGGATTTTTAACCTCTTCAAGCAGTCTATAAAAAATGAACACTTCATTTCAGAATGATTGGAAGCCACACTATTGCCTAAATCATTAGCCATTATCAAAATCCCAGACCATTCAGTCAGACACTCCAGAAAGCAAGGGAAATCAATTAGTAGATAGTATAGAAAAAAAGGCCACCTGAACAAGAATATCAGCCTATTTTAGCTTTTAAAGAAGCACTTGATTTTGATATAAATTAGCCCAATCCAAAGCTCCAAAAAACATAAGAAAATTGGAAAACAAAAGGGATAATGTACTCCTCTGAGATTGGGCTATGGTATTGACCAAATGGTCTACCCATACTTCCAACTAAATTACAGTCATCTTTCTTAGCTTATGTACATGAGCTAACTCACTGGAGTCCTAATAAGATGATTGCTTGGGGAAAAAATATTATTGCAAACCTTCTTCAACTGTTGCTCATAAGATATACAATTGCTGCCACATCTGCCCAAAACGTTATCAAGGGAAACTTTTACATAATTCTCAAGATCATTTTCTTTTACCTGAAGGCCCTTTTGAGACATGACAGCTAGATTTTCTTCATCTACCACCATCACAAGGATTTAAGTACATTTTAGTGATGGTTTATATCTTTTCTCATTGGGCAGAAGCAGCATTTAAATGCAGAAAAGCAACAGCATCAGTGACAATTAAAATTTTCTTAGAAAATTATTCCAAATTGGGGATTTCCTCCAAAATTCATAGTCAAAGAGGTCCTCATTTAACTGAACAAATAATTCAGTCAGTATGCAAAATCAAGCCCATTCTCCAATATCACGCCTATCATTACAAGTCGTCTGGATTAGTGGAACATACAAATAGAGTAATCAAAACTCAATTGGCAAAATTAACTGAGGTTTTTAAAATTCTTTGTCCAAACGCTCTTCCATTGGTTTTGCCAAATCTAAGATTGACCCAACTGTCTCCATTTGAAATTATAACAAGCAGACCTATGAAATCATCTCCAGGAAATTGTGAATCTATGATACGAAAAGAGGACATGCTGTGTTACTGCAGCTTCCTTATAAGGCAGCTAACTAAAAATTGTAATTTAGTAAAAGACTTTTTATAATGAACTCTCCAGGAAACAAAAAATTCAAGTACTTCACAACTTGAGTTGAAAAACTCTTGGACTTGAACCAGGAGATTTTGCCTATTGGAAACGACATCTTATAAAGGACTCTCTCTAACCAAGGTGGACTGGACCTTACCTGGTGCTCCGAACCAGCTCTTGTGCCACTAAGCTAAAAGGAATCAATTCCTGGACACATGTCACCCATTTAAAAAATGCCACTTTGCCAATTTGGACTCCATCTCAAACTGGCAACCTAAAATCGAAATACTCCAGAACGACCAAGGGTAAAAAAGAAGATGCATCTGAGGTAGTCAGCTTTCCCAAGACACCAGATCAAACCTGTATCTAAATGAATGCTCAATATTAATAATTGTTAATAAATGAGGAAGGTCTTTCTTTACACATTCCTATGAAATTTCTTTCTATTCGTTCCTAGTTCTTTCTTTTTGTTGCTACAATCACCAGCTGTTGCCTGTGAAGCAAACCTCTTCTTGCAGTGGGCTCAGGACTATGCTAAAAGGTTACAAAAAACACTTTTTTGGTACGTGGCCTCATGCCTCTTTTTGGTGGTTTTGGCCTACCACGGTTGGTATCTCCTCTCCAAGGACGATATTAGATAAGATATCAGAATTGTATCCGTGTTTCTCAAGAACAGTCATCAATACTTAACACTAGTGGGCTTAATGATGATGTACATCACTGACCTATTAATAATACCTTACAGAGCAAAGGACATGAGAAGAGATTTTTGCTAAAAGAAAACAGTTCATTAACTTTAAGGCTGGCACTGCCTAAATGAGTGATGAAATGATGACACTGACCCAACTGAGAGATAAGTCTTTCCATTTCAGGATGGTATAGCACAAATTTGGGAGGGTTTTATCTTGACTTACCCCATTCTTTGTCAGCTCAGGCAGCTTACCCGTCTATGTTGGGACAGAGAAATCATACCAAAGATATCTGGCCCTGTAGCATAAGAGATATGGGATAGATACTCAAAAACCAGTGTATCCACATCATCAAATTACAAAGTAGTGATTGGCAGCCATTCAATGGGCACAAGGACTGGGTATTTATTGGTTTGCTCCAAATGGAATATCTTGGCTATATGTGGCACTGATGTACAGCCACGGTTTATACCCAGGATGGTTAAAATAATAATCTTTGGGTTATGCCTGGGCACAAGGTCAAGTAGTTCATACCCTGTCAAAACCTGCAAATTTCCCTTCTTCAAAATCTTGTTGAGTTTTTCTGTGTTCCATTGGTATCAGCATTTAGATTTCATCTTTGTACCACAACTGCATATTGAGGATGTCATTTGGCACATAAAGGTCCTAACCAATTATATATAAAAAGCCATAAATTATAGCAATATGGATATTTTGTTATTAAATAATAAAGTTACTTTCATGAGAAAGGCTACATTATAGACATGTTAGACATACTCACTGCAGCCCAAGGAGGAATAAAAATTGAGGGCTGTGTCTCTATCCCAGACACATCAGATAACATCACTAAATTAATGGTTGATATGAAAACTCAAATAACTAACCCTTCGAATCTAACATCCTCTCTAAGTGATTGGCTAAGCAGCTGGCTTGACTCTTAAGGAATTTGGTGACAAACTTTGTTACTTATCCTAGGAATTATAATTATTTGTTGACTTTTGTCCTGTTTTTGACTTCACTGCTACTGTAATATTTCTTTGCAATGAAGTCAATGCATGACTAAAAAGACTAAAATAAAAATGGCTCAAATAATTACATTAATTGGAGATGTCACCATTTAGCCTGACTCAAGTCACAAAGTCACTTCCTTAGTGTTGCCTATACACCATCAGCTTTATAGGTTGTCCAATCCCCCCACACCATGGGACGTGGCATTCTAGGAATGAACCTTCCAACGATGTGGGACTTAACTCCTGAACATAAAAGAGTCAAAACTATTGAGTTCATCTATGATGTTTTCTTTGAAAGATCTTGATGAAAAGGGGAAAATGTTAAAATAAATAAATAAAATTTAAAAGCTGTTGGAACCCCCCAAAAAAACACTTTAAGCCTTGAGAGAGATGTGACAGTGGTCTGAATCATATAGCACGTAGTCATAACTTCTGCTTCTTAGATGACAGATTAACTCTCTCCCTCATTGTTCTTATTCTGTAAATAACTAGGAGAGACCAGAGATCAGATCTACCTCTTGTAATCACTGATCTCTGTTATAGATCAACTACTTCTTTTATTGTCCTGTATCTAACTCAGATCAGATGGCACAAAAGACTCCATGACTATTGCATCGTCAGTGCGGCATGCTAAATATATCATTCCCGAAAGAAAAAGACAACCTTGACTAATCATATTCCTGTAACTACGCATTAAGCCTTATAAAGAAAGATGTTGAAATTCTGTTAAGCTTCCTAAACCATATCTATATAAATGACCCAAACCTTCTACACTTCGGAATGCTGACTTCCATTCTTTGGAATCTGTGCTTCCCAGCATCCCCTCTCAGTCCTCAAACTTTACATTTGAATAAATTCTCTTCAAAACAGATTCTGATTCTTTTGATTACTTTAGGTTGACAGGACTTCTAGAATCACATCTGTGACCGAAGAATGACTTTAGATGCATTGAATGCCTTGAATGCCATACATTTTCCTATAGAAAATCTGGAAGTCAATAAAAATATTTTTTAAAAAGATAATTGCATATTTAGCCAAAGAATCAATCCGTTTAAAGATGTTTACTTCTGCCAGTCTGCCAGTACTGGGCACAATGATACAGTAATGAATAAAAATATTTTTTCTATTTCTTGCCCTTCAACAAATCACAAGCTGGTGGGGGAGGCTCATACTTATACAAATCATTATCATAGAGTAATAAACATTGAGCACATGCAAAAGTAAGTTCTAAACATTGGTCCATATCCACATAGTTATCATACATCAAAAAACATCTTTATAGAGTCATAAACACTAACTTATAGGAACACAACTAAAAGAATGGTTAATCCTATCCAGGTGAAGGGCTATGAAGACCTCATAGAAGTGTTGATTTGGGATAATGGTTTTGGAAATTCATAGAATTATGTCAACTATGAGAGAGGGTAAAAGCACTTTTTATTTTTTCATTAGTTCCTTATCTTAAATTTAAATTAACACATGCTTAATATGTTGAAGTTTTCAATATAAAGGAGACTCAAAATATTTTACCCCAAAATATACTTCCTTGACATATTTCCAAAGTGTCTGTTCAGAGGGCCTACAGACAGAAATAGCCCCAAAAAGCTTCCTTTTGTGGAAGAGATTCACATCTGTAGAAAAAAATCTGCATTAGTAAAATAAACAGCCAGGCTTTCTCTGAGGTCCTCCCCATTATCCAGACCTAGGAAAGATGAACTCAACCGCAGGTTGTCATCCATTT
>CAUYRT010079235.1:0-15945 GCA_963574885.1 Lepilemur ruficaudatus
GAACACTTGAATGTGACTAGTGTAACTGAGGAACTGAATTTTGTTTTGAGACAGAGTCTTGCTTTGTTGTCCCAGGTAGAGTGCAGTGGCATCATCATAGCTCACTGCAACCTCAAACTCCTGGATTCAAGCGATCCTCCTGCCTCAGCCTCCTGAGTAGCTGGGACTACATCTTTGTGCCACCACACTTGGCTAGTTTTTAAAAATTTTTTGTAGAGATGGGGGTCTCACTATGTTGCTCAGGCTGATCTTGAACTCTTGGTCTCAAGTGATCCTCCCACCTTGGCCCACCAAAGTGCTAGATTACAGATGTGAGCCACTGCGCTCGGCCAGGAACTGAATTTTTAACCTAATATTAATATATGTTTGTCTTGAAAAATTATCATCTAGCAAAATTTACTTCTTTTGGTGTACAGTTCTATGAAGAAATTAGTTTAGTTTTGTGAACGTTAATCCATGTGTAGATTCACTTAACTACCAACTCAACCAGTACATAGCACAGTCCTATTACCCCCCCAAAAACTCCCTCACACTACCGTCTCCCACCTCTAGCTCCTAGAAGCCACTGTTCTGTTCTCCATCTTCCCCTTTAGTTGGGATGTTTAAATTACTTAAAGTCATTTTTTACATCAGAAAATCATTGGCCTGAGGGGGATGAGATTAAAGTTTAAAAGAGGATCTCTTTAAAAACAAAAAGACACAAAAGCCTTCATTTGATAGTGGTTACAGTTATACTGCATCTCTTTCAAAAGTTTATGTCTCAGCTATATGTGGTTTGGCTAGTCTGTGGTTTATTCTTGGAAAATGTTAAATAGTGTAATCCAATACCAAATATAAATTATTTCCCTAATTCTTTTGTTTTGGATCATTTATAATAGTGATCTCTTTCATCACTAAGAACAAGCTAACCAACTAGAATTATCAGAGACTTAGAAACTTTATATGTCATGGGCAAATTTCAAATTTTCACCAAATACATAGTCATCAATTATCAAGATAGAGGAAGAGATAATCATGCCTGTAATCCTAGCACTCTGGGAGGCCGAGGCGGGCGGATCGCTCAAGGTCAGGAGTTCGAAACCAGCCTGAGGAAGAATGAGACCCTGTCTCTACTAATAATAGAAAGAAATTAATTGGCCAACTAAATATATATAGAAAAAATTAGCTGGGCATGGTGGTGCATGCCTGTAGTCCCCACTACTAAGGAGGCTGAGGCAGGAGGATCGCTTGAGCCCAGAAGTTTGAGGTTGCTGTGAGCTAGGCTGATGCCACGACACTCTAGCCCGGGCAACAGAGTAGACTCTGTCTCAAAAAAAAAAAAAAGGAAGAGATAAAAATAGGAAGTTCATTAAAATAGGTGAAAGATTTAACTATATAACTATAAGTGAGATTTTCTACTCAGAATTACTTTTAAATATATTTTTGAGTTTTTATGGAATAAAACTTTTATTAGGAATTAATAATTATAATAATACCCATATTTTAAACTGCTTTTTGAATATTGATATCCTGTTGGCATCTCAAAATCAACAGTTCCAAAACTAAATTCATCATGTCTCCTTTCCTTCCACTCTAACCTCTTAAATTCCTCCTCTCTTTCTGATATCAGTTAATGGCATCATCATCTAGCCACTGGTCCAAGCCAGAAAGCTTTAAGTCATCCTAGTCAGCTCCCTTACCCTTTATATCTCATTAGTAGGCCCTGCCCTCCTAAATGTACCTTGGAACTGCCCCTTTTCTCTTTACCCCCAGTGTTCATGCCTTAATTCAGACCCTCTCTCGCGTCACTGTTGCAATTGCAGTGGCCTCCTAGCTGATTTCCCTTCCTCCTGTATCATTCTACCCTACCTTAATATCATCTTCCACACTGCCTCCAAAATGTTTCTTCTCTACAATGAAAGTCTGATCATGTCATTTCTCTGCTTAACTTTTCCACGACTCCTTATTACTATAGGATATATTACAAACCATTACTGGTATATAAGACCTCACAATAAAGCAGTTGCCTAATTCTCCAGCCTCTCATCTTTCCCTACTTTTGTGTTTTCATTTGTCTGAAACTCCCTGCCTCATATATCCTCGCAAATTCATGTTTGTCCTTTAACGCTCAGGTGTTACCTCCCCTGAGAAGCCCTTTTTGACCCATATTCTCAGGGATGAGTGAGTATCCCTTTTCTGTATTCTCTGTCCTAATAGTGCTTCCTGTGACTGCGACATGTTTAGCTTTATATCCTGAGAATCCCAGTTCCTGACACACATAGTAAGTGCTCGATAAATATCAGTTGTTCAGTTACTTTTACGCAACTTATTGCAGTTACAAATGACTTTCTGATTTATTCACTCATATGATCCTTATAACAGCCCTGACAGATAATAGGGCGCATATTTTCGCATTTTTCAGATACTAGAACTAATGAGTGTGGTTGACTACTAAGTGGAGAATTGACACTGGAACTCAAATCTTCTGACTCCGAACCCAGTGTTTGGATGGATGTGCGTGTGTGTGTGTGTGTGTCTGTCTGTCTTCATTATTAATCTTTGTAAGATGTTAGCCAAAGAAGTGCAGTCATGACAGTAGTTACATTATATGCAGTAGCTGAGCTTTAAGAGCATAGTCATTGTTCTATAATCCAATCAGGCAAAACAACAAAGATGTTCTTATTTTGAACAAAATGAATACTATGCCCTAGTGACTTAGGAGTATATAGGAGTATATGCTACAAATTTCTGTGAATACTGCCTTCACTCATAAATTGGTATGTTTACATCGTTTCTTGCCAACAAAGTTATCTTAATTGAAAATCTTTTTAATTTTTATTTATTTATTTATTAGAGCACACTTAGGATAGATATCTGGTTTTTAATTGATATGTAATAGCCGTACATATTTTAGGGAATTGAGCATTTTTTAAGATTAAACTTCGTATTACCTTTTATTTTTCTGTAGTTGATCCTGTTTCCCGTATAACTTTTTGAATTGGTACAGTATGAAGTTCTGAAATTCGAGGGTGTGTTTGTCCATGCACACGTTTCAAGTGCCTGATCAGTACCTCAGTCATGTATGCGTACCTATAACTTTACCATTCTTGTAGGTACACAAGACATTTTATGTTTCTTTCTAATGAGAATAGTAAAGGTGAAAACTATTAGAGAAACTTCATTAGGATGAGTTATTTGTTTCATTCGTCTTGAATGTGGTGCAATGATTAACATTTTTTAAGTCCTTTGTCATAATTTAATTAAACTGATTTCTTAAATTTCTTTCCAAAAGGTTTCACTGGAAGAAAAAAATGCAACTATTATTTATGACCCTAAACGACAGACCCCAAAGACCCTACAGGAAGCTATCGATGACATGGGCTTTGATGCTTTTCTCCATAATCCTAACCCTCTCCCTGTTTCAACTGACACCGTGTTTCTGACTCTTACTGCTTCACTGCCTCCACCATGGGACTATGTCCAAAGCATATTGCTCAAGACCAAGGGCGTGACAGAAGTTAAAATTTCCCCTCAGCAAAGAACGGCAGTAGTGACAATAATCCCTTCTCTAGTGAATGCCAATCAGATAGTAGAGCTGGTTCCAGATCTCAGTTTAGACATTGGAACAATGGAGAAAAAGTCAGGAAATTGCGAAGATCACAGTATGGCTCAAGCAGGTGAAGTCATGCTGAAGATGAAAGTGGAAGGGATGACCTGCCATTCGTGCACGAGCACCATTGAAGGAAAAATTGGGAAACTTCAAGGTGTTCAGCGAATTAAAGGTAATATATCCGGTATTGTTTGATTATTTTGTAAGGCTTAGTTTTATGTTTTGATCTTTTAACTTTTGACTTTCTTCTTAAGCATGGGGTTTGAATCCATGGGACTAGAGTGCTTATTGCTTCATTGAAGTTTGAGGTACAGCATAGTCCCAGGATTAATGTCCGTAAAGTTAATGATTATAATTAAAGGTTACATGAACCTTGAATTGAAGTTTAGCAGAAAAGGCAGCTGGGGTGACGATTCAAGGAGTTCAGTGTTCTTAATACAACATGCCTGGGGTACTCTTTACCTGTAACATATTTCTACTAAGGCATGCTGAAACTGGGAGACCATAGCTACAATAGTCTTATCTTTTACTTGTTTCCAGTCTATGTCAATAATATTTTCTGAAAAAAAGAAAATTATTTTAAGGCAAGATGGTGACAAGAGTGAGAGAAAAACAATTATTTGTGGTTATGGATTCAGATGTTTTCTGAAGTGGCCCAGGAATAACTGAATTAAATAATTGTTTCTTTTTATTAACTAGTCTCCCTGGACAACCAAGAAGCTACTATTGTTTATCAACCTCATCTCATTACAGTAGAGGAAATAAAAAAACAGATTGAAGCTGTGGGCTTTCCAGCATTCATCAAAAAACAGCCCAAGGGCCTCAAATTGGGAGCTATTGATGTAGAGCGTCTAAAGAACACACCAGTCAAATCCTCAGAAGGATCACAGCAAAGGAGTTCATCGTATACCAGTGATTCAACAGCCACTTTCATCATAGATGGCATGCATTGTAAATCATGTGTGTCAAATATTGAAAGTGCTTTATCTACACTCCAGTATGTAAGCAGCATAGTAGTTTCTTTAGAGAATAGGTCTGCCATTATAAAGTACAATGCAAGCTCAGTCACTCCAGAAGCCCTGAGAAAAGCAATAGAGGCTGTATCACCAGGGCAATATAGAGTTAGCATTGCAAGTGAAGTTAAGAGTGCCTTGAACTCTGCCTCCGGCTCATGTCTTCAAAAGATTCCTTTGGACATAGTTAGCCAGCCTCTGACACAAGAAACTGTGATAAACATTGATGGCATGACTTGTAGTTCTTGTGTGCAGTCTATTGAGGGTGTCATATCAAAAAAGGCGGGTGTAAAATCCATACGAGTCTCCCTTGCAAGTAGCAGTGGGACTGTTGAGTATGATCCTCTACTAACCTCTCCAGAAACCTTGAGAGAAGCAATAGAAGACATGGGATTTAATGCTACCTTGTCAGGTAATTATAATTTTTTTCTTTGAGTCCACTAATATTCTTTTATTTATATTTTGCTATTTCTTTTGGCTTTTATCAATGAGAAATACTTCATAGGCACTACCGTTCCACTTTTTGCAAATAAGTCCTATAGAGGTAGTCAGTGATGTATATATACAAAGATGCATAAGGCTGTTTGTAAAATTATTTACAATATTTAAAACCTAGAAACAATAAATAACTCATACTATAAGTATATGATGAAATGCTATGAAACCATAAAAATTATGGTATTAAAGATACTTAATGTCAGGAAAAGTGTATGAGATATTTTGTTAAACAAACAAAAAACAAACCAAGCTGAAAAGTTATACATACTGTGATCAAAATGTTATAAACAAATGTATATGAATTTATACCATGTATATATTATTTATGTGTATGAATGAGTAAGATTCCTAGTAGGACATGAACCAAGATTTTAACAATGATTATCTTTGGATGGTAGGTTAGTGATTTTTATTTCCATTGTGCTTTCCTGTGTATTATAAGTTTTTTTTTTTTTACAGCAAGGATGTATGTGTGTATGTATGTATGTGTTTATGTATTTATATAATGGGAGAAGTAAATGCTGTTTTAAAAAGAAAAGAGGCCGGGCGTGGTGGCTCATGCCTGTAATCCTAGCACTTTGGGAGGCTGAGGTGCAAGGATCGCTTGAGGCCACGAGTTTGAGACCAGCCTGGGCAATAGCGAGACCCCATCTCTACCAAAAAAGAAAAGAAAAGAAAAGAGACAGAAATAAAAATAAGATTTTAACTGGGGTTCTGTATTTAGGCATTCAAATTAAACTGACTCCAGAGCTATCCCAAAGTCTTCATATTTCCTGACAGCTTTTAACTTTGAACTAAAACCAAAAATGTATATCCAGTGGAATTTACCTATGTGAACTTGTTGTTTTGAACCAGAATTGAACCTGGCCTTGAATTAAACTGAAAAATGCCCTAATGAAATTTCTTGCTTTAAATAACAATTGAAAAGTTATACAACTGATTTCCAGACAATGTCATTAATCTTTGCTATTCTGATTAGAATGAAGGCTATGAAATAGTAATATTTCCTTTTTAAGCTCACTAAAACTGAATCAAAAATTTACACTTATATATGTATTTATATTTATATATACACACACACATATATATGTAGTTTTTTCTGAACTATTGGAGAGTTAGTTGCAGACATGATGTTTATAATTGTTTTTGAGCCAGTTTCAGATTATGTATTTGTTCTTCACATTACACCAGACACAGAACCTCCTACCAGTTTTGCATATCAGATTGGAAATCCTTCCTTGAAATTTTTGGAATCATTTCTAATTGTTCCCTGAAGTACAGGAAAGTCAACTTCTTTTGGATTCATTTAAGCATAGGTAGTGTTGTTACAGACTATAGACAAACTAATTTAAAAAAACCAGCCATTTTATTCACTGTGACTTTTTAACACCTTCACTGCCTCTGTGGAGGATGGAAGGCTTTGCTTTTTTGCTTGCCACACTCACAGGGGAAAGGTCACAATTTTATGGGTCTTTGTTTAGTGGCCATGCTAAGGTAGCAAAAAGGGACTATCTCTATGATTTATTTTAGAGTGTGAAAATTATAGATGGTATTCCAGGTTACTTCTGGTACCTGAAATAACTAAATTACTCTGGAGCAAGATGTAAAGCAGTTGGCAGTACGAAGTGTTTTTTCCTTGTCCAAGTTCATAAATACGTTTTCACAGTAATTATGAGAGAATAAAGGAAGCTTCTATCTAGATTAAAATAATGGTTTTTATTCGAAGCCGAAGCTATTTCCTTTTGGCAAATGAGCCTCCTTTTTCAGTTCTTTAACATAACAGTGGTACTATTTGGTAAATTTCAACATCTGTGTTCTAAATAATGCTCTCACTATGTGAATGAATAGCTTTCTAAAGTGATTCACTGAAGATTAGAGACTAATTTAGGAACACTTTACCATTCAAAGCGTCCTCTGCTATACTCAGACTGGCTGCACTGCCATCACCTGGGAACTTGGTGGAAATGCGCGATCTCAGGCCCCACCCTAGATGTACTGAATCAGAATTTGCATTTTAACAGGGTCCCCCTGGTGATTGTATGTGCCTTAAAATTTAAGTGGCTTTATTATACCCATTTGAGAAGTCTACATCATTATTCGTTAGGGAAATGGTCAGGCTTTTGTTAAAGTTTCTTCCAAAGATGCTCTTGAACATCCTGAAAACCAACTGCCATGCAGGGGTTTGTGTGCTAGCCAAATAAATAGACCTGAACTGATGTTTTGTCCCAGGGAAGAAAGAACAAGTTACGTAAATTAGTGGAAATTTATCCGTCTCCTCTTTTCCTCCTTATGTCTGCAGGAAAGGAGAAAATCTTTGGCTTTTTTGCAGGTCCAGGGATGTGTTAGAGAAAATAATTTCTCCCTTCTTGGGAGGTGATTAATACTGCAATGGATAAACTAAAACAGAATAGCGGATTTTCTGAAACTGCAAGGGAGCTTCTGAATTGATACGAGCTTCCATAGCCCATAGATATTCTACGTGAAGATTCTCTGAATACTCCTTTGCACAAAATGAAGATTACTGCTGACTTACTGCTTGCCTTTTCCACTGTCCACAAAGACATTTTAAATTTTAAAAATACTATATATTTGTGTTAAAACTTCAAACAATACAGAAGCTTAGATGGAGAAATTTATTCATCTGTCTGTCATTCTATTCCTGCTTTAACCCCATTCCCGAGAAGTAGCCACTGTTACTAGTTTGATATGTAGCCTCCCAGGCTTTCTTATGCATGTTCTCCTATATGCATATATTCACAAAATTTAAAGAACATCATTTTGCAATGTTTTACAAATTGCTTTTTGTTTCACTTAATATACTGTGAATTGCTATAATGCCAATGTGCAAGTCATCAACATGATAATAAACATTCATTATAACAATAAGAATTATCCATTAACAAACTACTCTCTACCTGGGGTTGAGGGTGGATATAATGGCTGGAAGAACTAAAATTTTGTTTATTCAGTTAGCTCAGATTCTCCTGGGAACTGAGGTGAGCACTATTGAAATTGGAAGTCACTGCTTGGGAAAGCATAATGATAACTTATTGCTGAGGGCTAGTAGAACCTTGCTGGTTTTAAAGGAATGGATTGGCAGTACCCGGAGGTATAGATTCTGTTGCCTGACGAGGGTGTGGCTGGAGAATGATCAATACCACAAATGAAAAGAATCTTTCCCTTTCTACCAGACACACCTCCAAACGAGCCATTGGTGGTAATGGTTCAGCCCTCGTCGGAAATGCCACTTTTGACTTCAATTAATGAATGTTATCCTAAAATGATGACACAAGTTCATGACGATCAGGAGGCAAAGACTTCATCTAAGTGTTACATACAGGTCACTGGCATGACTTGTGCTTCCTGTGTAGCAAACATTGAACGGAATTTAAGACGAGAAGAAGGTGAGACGCTCTTAAAGATTGTTGCTTGTTATTTTATGTGCTAGTTTGGGAATTGTGTCCTTTTGGTTCCTTTGTATCTTTTGTAACCATGTTTATGATTCTTGCCAAGGCCTCGTAAAGACTATCAGTGATGTGTGGGACAACCCTGATTTCCTGACATGCGATTTTTGTTAGTGTTCTGTTCCCTTAGATAAAATTCTTTCTTACGTCATTTACCTTGTGACCTCATTTTTATGTCCATGAAATTAGTAGAAAGATAGCAGGAGGAAATATACAAAATTACTATTCTTTATGGACCTTGGCTATGTTGGACTTTTAAGAAACAAAATTTCTTTTAAAACTGTGCTTAAAACTGACAACTAGAATCCACAGGATTCTATCCAGACCAAAACAAGTTTGTTTAGAATTATATTGTTCTCTTTGCTTGTAGTGGAAATGTTCAAAAGTTACTTAATATTTTGTACAAGTTTAAATTGTAGGTTACAAAGTCTTAGAAAATCTACAACACAATTGTTTTATTCAGTCACACTCAGATATTTTAGTTTATAGGCTGGGTGCAGTGGCTCACATCTGTAATCCCAGCACTTTGGGAGGCGGGGGCAGGAGGATTGCTTGAGGCCAGGAGTTTGATACCAGCCTGGGCAACATAGTGAGACCCCATCACTAAAAAAAAAAAAATGTTTTATCTTATAAATTTGCACTGTTATTTATAGACTTGCCAGTATAGCATAGATTTGTTAACCATACAGATACGTGATTATGTTTAATGACACCAAAGTCATAGGTTTGGTACTTAGTCTGCCCTAGCCCTAGGTGTCTTGATGATACGTGCTGTTAACTGTAAACCTATTCCCACTCTTGAGACAATAACTCAAAGTGCGTGTAGTAATCACATCACCTTACATATTCAGAGCAGAACATTATTATAACAAAACGTATGGCACACTTACTGAGCCAGCTTCAGTTCAGTATTATCTTGTCTGCATTCTGTCATTTTTGCATCCTTCATTTCAGCTTCCATTGTTTCGAAATGGAATATAGTCAAGGCTAAAGCTTATATTGCCCTTTGTTTGATTAATTGAAAAAGAAAAGGTAAGAGGTTGCCAAGCAAATGAAAGCAAAAAGAAACTTGCAAGGTCTGATTAATTTAAGAACCGACTATTTTGGGGCAATTAAGAAATAGCCTTTTTCATGAGACATGCAATACGTATGCCAATTATAAATCTTTTTTTTTAATCCATTAAACTGATTCTTCCAGTTATTCCATGCTATGCCCTTTACCACATCCCCTTGATGCTTTAATCCGGTTAGGAATATCGTTAGCCTAGCTGTAGTCACTACATTCACTTTTCTTTTTTACAACTAAGTAGCACTGGTCTTCCCTCAGTTTAGTCTGCATTATATTTTTAAAAATGTATCTCAAAAGGGTTCTAATTATAATTTGAAGAATTTTTAAATTATCTATAATTTGAATAGTATTAAACTTGTATTTTTGAAATTTGAAAAATCAGATTTTCCCTTCTATTTTTGTTTGGCTATAGATTATATTCAACTGAAGCAGATTTTTTTCCTACTTTCTGTATACTATACCTTTCTCTTATTACTGATACTTTCCCATGAACTGATCATCTGGATTGTTTGATATCCACAAAGCCCCAAATGTAAGCACTTTATGCAGAAAATTAGATTATATGAGGTATTTTTTCTTATTAAAAACTATTGTTAAATTAATATTTGGTCATTTTTTTTCTTTTTTATCAAACCTCAGAGTTGACCTGTGGACTGTTGATTCCCATTCCCTGTCAAGTAACCACCAGATGCCCCAGATTCCTAGAAAAGGCTGCTATTTCCGCCACGTAGAGTAATTTTCTTCCTGGCAATGACAGCAATAGCTGGCTTAGAGAAGTGGGTTAACAAAAGGTTTGTCGGTTAACAAAAGGTTTGCACCAGTGAATAGTGTGGCTGCCATAAAATGAACTCCTTTGTTTTGCTAACAAGTCGCATGGCACTTTTTTTTCCCCCAAGAGCTTTTAGATTAGTGTGTGCCAGACAGTAAAACTTGAGAATTTTTAGACCGTTAGGACTGTTATTTGATAATATCATAATGTGTCTGTTGGTACATTCTCAGATTCTTTGCTACAACTGTGATGATTTTCTATGTGCATGAGTTCCTTTATCTAGGACTCTGTTATTAGCTTCTAAAAATGCTTTATATTTACAAGATACATTCTCAACCAATTGCAATACATAGGCCTTATTAGGAACCCAATTCAAACAAAAACCTGTTAAACTAATAAACAGTTATAAGACAGTTGTAGAAATGTGAATACTGGATATTTGATGATAGTGAAAAGTTATTTTAGGTGTTAAAATGAAATGGCTATTTTTAGAGTCTTTTTCTTGTAAAGATACATATTTAAATTCATTTTTTAGAGACAGGGTCTCATCTGTCACCCAGGTGGGAGGGCAGTGGCACGATCACAGCTTACTACAACCTGGAACCTGGGCTCAGGGATCCTCCTGCCTCAGCCTCCCAAGCAGCTAGGATTACAGGCACACACTATCACACCCAGTTAATTTGTTTTTAAAATTTTTTATAGATACGAGGTCTTACCATATTGCCCAGGCTGGTCTCAAACTTCTTAAGCGATCCTCCCACCTTGACCTCCCAAAATGCTGGGACTACAAGCGTGAGCCACCTTGCCTGGCCTCATATTTAAACATGTACACGTGAAAGGATATGATATCTGGGACTTGCTTCAACATAATCTGGGTAGAAAGCAGGGAGTGGGATATATAGGAGTATAGTTGAAATAAGATTAGCCAAGTATTATTGAAGCTGGATGATAGGTCCATCAAGTTTATTATGTTGTTCATATATATATATATATGTATGTATGTTTGAAAATTTCCATTAAAAAAGTTTAACAAAATAAGGCTACCTTTTGAAATAGTTTTATTTGGTTCAAGACTGGTATAAAAGTTAAGCAATAAATTTCTCCAGATTCACTTTAATCTTTTGACAGTTAAATGAAAAACACTAAAAAATAATTATAACATTACTCTTTTTTATAAGCAATGTTATCTGTATTGTTTTTCTTACCAATGTTCCTAGGAATACACTCCGTACTTGTGGCACTGATGGCTGGCAAGGCAGAAGTAAGGTACAATCCTACTGTTATACAACCCCCAATAATAGCGGAGCTCATCCGAGAGCTTGGATTTGGAGCCTCTGTGATAGAAAATGCTGATGAAGGGGATGGTGTGTTGGAACTTGTTGTAAGTACGAATTTTTGCGTGATTAATAAAATTTTCAGGACAAACTTGGTGAGGGTTCAGAGAAGAGTTCTAAAGATAATTAAAGGTTGGGAAAATAAGACATATAATGAAAATTACGGAAACTGGACAATGGAAGGATAAGATATAACTTAATGCTGGTCTTCTAGCATGGAACATAAAAGAGAATTGTCATATCTTTATTAAGAATCAAAAAAGAACTGGTTTGAATTACTAAATGAAAATCAACTTTTAAAATATAGTTTGATTCCTATCTAGTAGCATGTAAAAGAATAAATTCTAGATGCATTAAAGACTTAAATTTTATAAATGAAGTCATAAAACCAGGTATAAGTCATATTGGTTTAAAACAGTCATTTTTTTTCCAACCCAGCAAATCAACTGCTTTTCCTTTCCTATGGCAATGTGAGCATACATAAGGTTACATTTATGATAAATTTTTTTTACGGCGGGGGGGAAGGACGGGGCTATTATAAAATTTTAAGAGCAAAAATTTAGAACCAGGCCAGGCACGGTGGCTCATGCCTATAATCCCAGCACTTTGGGAGGCCGAGGCAGGAGGCTCTCTTCAGGCCAGGAGTTCCAGACCAGCCTGGGCAACATAGTGAGACCACATGTACTCACCATCAAACTGGTACTAACTGACCAACACTAAGTTGTTCACATGGTAGTAATACTCATTGGGTGCCAGTCACGGGGTGGGGTTGGGAGTGGTAAACCGACAACTAATGGAAGTGGAACGCACTGTATGGGGGAAGGGCATGCTTGTAGCCCTGGCTTGGGTGGTGCAAAGGCATTACATGTAACCAAAATGTTTGTACCCCCATAATATCCTGAATAAATAAAAAAAGAGAGAAAGAAAAGAAGAAAGGTAGAAACGGAGGGAGGGAGGGTGAGAGGGAAGGAAAAACCTACCCACGAGTGGTGGCTCGTGCCTATAATCCTAGCACTCTTAGAGGCTGAGGGGGAGGATTGATTGAGGACAGGAGTTCAAGACCAGCCTGAGGAAAAGTCAGACCCCCATCTCTACAAAAAATAGAAAAATGAGCCAGGCGTGGCAGTGCACTCTTGTAGTCCCAGCTACTCGGGAGGCTGAGGCAGGAGGATTGCTTGAGCCCAGGAGTTTGAGGCTGCTGTGAGCTAGGCTGACGCCACGGCACTCTAGCCTGGGCAACAGAGTGAGACTCTGTCTCAAAAAAAAAGAAAAAAAAGATGCAAATTTCCCTTTGCTCTTACCCCTCAATCCCATGGTCTTTCTAAGATAAACACTGTTAATCATGTATAAACCAGTCCTTTCTCTGTGTTTACAATACATATGGTCCTTTAGCGCACTAAAGTTTGTAATTTTGATGATGTCCAATTTGCCTATTTTTTCATGTTTTTCTTTTTTTGCTTGTGCTTTTGTTGTCATACCTAAGAAACTATCACCTAAACCAATGTTTTCTTCTAAGAGTTTTTATAATTTTAGTTCTTACATTTTGATTTTGGATCCATTTCAAATTAATTGTTATATTAGCTTTGAAGTATTGGTTCAACTTCATTCTTTGGCACATGGCTGTTCAGTTATCCCAGCACCCTGTGTTGAAAAGACTATTCTTTCCCCCATTGAATTGTTTTGGCACCCTTGTCAAAACTCAATTGGCTGAAAATGTAAGGATTTATTTCCAGACTCTCAATTCTGTTCCATTGATCTGTTTGTCCTTTTTATTTTCAGTAGTGCCTACTTTTATTAATAAAAACCAAATGCAACCTGTGCCCGAACTTAGCTTAATGACACATTGCACCCATGCTTGTGGCTGGCAAAGACACAGATCCTTCTCTGAAATCTAAACCGTGCTTGTATCAGCGGCACACATCTGTCACAACACTGGCAGTGCACCAAGCCGTCCACCTCGGGAAGGGAGGGAGGGAGGTACGTGGCTCCACAGCTCCATCTGTGCCACTTGGAGCCGCATTCTGCTTTATTTGGGTTGGCAGTGTAAGCACCAACAGCGGGGTGGCACCGTGGCTGAGACGCTGAACTAGGGCAGCCTCGGCCCGCCTCTGGGAGCTCCTGGTGCACCCTGGGCCTGGGCTCCCTGTCTCCCCAGAGACGCCACCTAGGTTCAGGTGGGACTGGGGATTGGGTAGGGGCAGCCCTAGAAGGTAGAGGCCTCAGGCAATCAGCATCCCTTTTCTGGCTTTGAAGAGCTTTTCTGCATCTTTTTCTTTAATATATAAGAAATATAAAGCTCTCTGGGCTTTCAACAAACTCCCCTTGTTTAAGAACTAAAAAGATACTAAGTTACAGTGTAAGATGAGGGTACCCTACACCAGGAGCCCTGCTCAGTCAGCCGCAGACAGAGAGAGGCAAGCACCTGGGCATATGGGGCCAAAGTCTGGGGCCCAGAGTCGAGGGCCCAGGATCAGAAGTCAGAAGCTGGAGTTGGGGTGCGGAGACCAGGGTTCAGGGGCCCGGGGCTCAAGGCCCAGGTATAGGGGCTAAGGTTCAGAATTCCGGGGTAAGAGTTTGGGAGGGGGCTTCTGGGAGAGTTAGGGGTTAGGGTCCAGGTTCAGGAGCCCAGGACAGGGGTTCGAGGCTAGGAGTTGGGGTTTGAGTTGAGATTCAGGGTTTAGGGTCAGGCTAGATTGGGTTTGGAGGGCAAGGCACCAAGTTTGCAGGCTGGGGTTCTGGAGTTAGAATTCAGAGTTCAGGGACCAGGGACAGGAGTTTGGGGGCCAGGGTTCAGAGTCAGTTCTGGGGTTAGGATCTGTGTTTATGTTCTAGGGTTCAGGGACTCAGGACAGAGGTTTGAGGCCAAGGTTCCAGGATAAGGGTTCAGGGCCAGGGTTGAAGACAGGGCCAGAGCCAGGAGTCTGGGGATCAGGGTTCAGGAATCAGAGGTGGGGCTGGGTTTGGGGTCTGATGCCCAGAGACTGTGTTTCTGGGGTCTTGGTTCCAGGGACCATGAACCGGGGTCAGAACTGGGATTCAAGGACTGGAGTTTTCCTGTTGGGATTTGAAGACGGGGTTCGGAGGCAAGGTTCTGGGGTTAGGGTTCAGCAGCCAGAGTTTGGAGGCTGGGGTTTAGGGATTTTAGGAATTCAGGGTCCCAGTGTTCAGGTTCCAGGCTTGAGATCAGGGCAGGGGACTGGGGTCTGTGGCTTGGGGGTCAGGGCAGGGGTCTGGCGATCGGGGTTCAAGGGTCAGGGTCTGGGGATTTAGGGTCTGTGGGTTCATGGTCCAGGATCCAGGGCTCAGAGTTTGGGGTTTCGGGCTCAGGGGTAAGGATCAGGGTCTGGGGGTCCAGGGCTAGGCTCAGGCTAGGCTAGGGCTAGGGGGTTCAAGGCCTAAGCTCAGGCAGAGTTCAGGGCTCGGGTCTGTGGGTTGGAGGTGTGAGGTCTGTAGGACCAGGGCCGGGGCCAGGGCCAGATGAGGGCCCAGCTGGCCGGCAGCAACACTTAGATTGTCCAAGAGCCAGCCAACGTTGGCCATGACCAGCTGGACTGCGGTGCCCGGGGAGGCCACCTTCCCCGCCGTGTTGCCGGGGGGCGCTTCCTCCGTGGCTGGTGGGGTCTCGCAGGGCCGTGTGTGTCTGTCCTTATGCCAGTACCACACAGTCTTGATCACGGTATCAGGTAGAGGAAGTTTCCTTCTATTCCTAATTAGTGGGGTGTTTTATGATAAAAATTAATATTTTGTCAAATGCTTTTTGTGTATTGATTGAGATGTTCCTGTGGTTTTTGTCCTTTATTAAATATGGTATATTACATGATTGAATTTTATGTGCTGAATGAACCTTGCATTCCTGTCATAAATCTCATGTGGTCATGGTTATGCTGCTGGTTTAGGGTTTTTAAATTATTTTGTTGAAGACTTTTATATTTGTACTCACAAGAGATATTGCTCTGTATTTTTTTTTTTGAGACAGAGTCTCACTCTGCTGCCTGGGCTAGAGTGCCATGGTGTCAGCCTAGCTCACAGCAGCCTCAAACTCCTGGACTCAAGCGATCCTCCTGCCTTAGCCTCCCGAGTAGCTGGGACTACAGGCATGTGCCACCATGCCCAGCTAATTTTTTCTATATATTTTTAGTTGGCCAATTAATTTCTTTCTATTTTTAGGAGAGATGGGGTCTTGCTCTTGCTCAGGATGGTTTCAAACTT
>CAUYRT010079236.1:0-113735 GCA_963574885.1 Lepilemur ruficaudatus
AATTAATTTCTTTCTATTTATAGTAGAGACGAGGTCTCGCTCTTGCTCAGGCTGGTTTCGAACTCCTGACCTTGAGCGATCCACCCGCCTCGGCCTCCCAGAGTGCTAGGATTACAGGCGTGAGCCACCGCGCCCGGCCTACAAATATATTAATGTATTGATGTGTTAACATCTTTATGAAACTGAGTTTTCACTGAAATATATATACTGAGCATGACATTATGTTCTATTTATTTAGGTGTTTTATATGTGCTTCAAATTTTTTACTATTTTTGTTTGAAAAGTTCTTTCACGTCATTGGGACAGATATATGTTATAGTTTTCTTAGTCTCATTAGTTACATATACTTGATTATTTGTGTCTTCTTATTTTTTATTCAAGCTGCATATGATTGACTCTGATAGATTGCATATTTTATGATTATGTTTTGATTATATATTTACAAGAGCTTTATTGTATAAATTATGATATTTTATTATAGTCATTTGGCTCACCTATATATACAATCTTATTATATGGGAATAACAGCATTATTAAGTCTTTACAAATCTTTGTACTCTATTGCTGTCTATATTTTATTGCATTTCCTTTTTTAACCTAGTGAACTAGATAGAAGTTCCTGGTTGTTTTTAATAAATGGCATATTGAATTGTATTAAATAGCTTTTTTTCTGCATCTATTGAGATAATTTTATATTTTAGTCAGTTAATGTGGTGAATTATATTAATTAATTTTACCAATTTTAAATCATCCTGCATTCCTGAGATAAAACCTACTTAGTCTGGAGATGTGTGTGTGTGTGTGTGTGTGTTTGTGTGTGTGTATGTGTGTATATATAGACATTGTTGAGTTCCATTTGTTGATATTTTATTCTGAATTTTGCATCTACTTTCATAAATGAATTTGGCCTATAATTTGGCTGTCTTATTCTTTCCTTGTTTTGTTTTGATATCATAGTTTTAAGCAGACTCATATATATTGTTTTGAGCATGGCCTTTTAAAAACATCTCTAGAAGAATTTATATAAGATTGTTTGGTAAAATTTCTGGGACTGGTGTTTGGGAGTTGGCATATCTTTAACTATAATATATTTTTAAAATTTGTCATCATGTTTTTCAAATTTTACATTTATTTGTCAGCATTTTTTGATAATCACTATTTGTGAATGCTTTATTTCTTTTTCAAATGTGTTGGCATATAGTTATTAAGAGCATTGACTTATTCTTGATTTAGAATGCATTTGTAGGTATGCCCACTTTTCATTTCCAATATTGTTTGTTTTTTCTTTCTCTTTTTGATCATCAATCCCATCAGAATTATAATATTTTATTAGTCTTTTCATTTATCTTTATTCCAAGTGACAGGAAAGACCCACTTTTCACCAAAGATTTATGCTTCTATTCCCTTATTGTAGAGTTCCTGCTGCAAAGTGGACTTCTAACCAGGAATATGGTTCCCAGGCTCTTCTTTCAATCAAGTACATCCAAGTGACTGATCCTCACTAATGTGAGCAGAGGAGCTCTTAGAGTCCTGGAAAAAGGAGTCAGCCCTGAGGAAGTAGAAAAGCCCAGTCTTTCCTGAGAGATGGTGAAGAAGGAATAATGAAGGTGAGGAAACGGGCTTGCTGGAATGGATGTATTATAAAATATCAGAAAACCCACCAGGGATTTATCCTTTGTAAGAGAGTCCAGAGGACATCATAACATCATGATGACTTGTCAAGATTATCAGGAATATGCTGGTGAGAAAACCACCAGCATCACTAAATTCAGCAGTGGCCTTCTCTGCAGGCCAGGCTGATGACATGAGAGGTGGTTATAGAGCTAGGCATGTTAATGACCGTAGGAATGATGGCTAACCCAGAGCAATAGCGTCAGGTGGCTATGCTTAGCCACCAGAAGGTTAGGGTCCACAGTTATTGCAATGATAGGTTAATTTGGAAAGGCAGCTCAAAATATTTGCCCTGAAGGGACTTGTGGTAATGATTAATAGAAGATGATGTTCCTTGGAGCAAAATAGACAGGTAGACAACATCTAGCACCAGAAAAAGGCAAGAGTAAAGGAGCAGGAGGCTAAAAGCGATGGCTTCAAGAAAAAGCTACAATCCCTTGCTCAGTTCCGACAAGGAGCTTGAGCCAGTTTTAGATCCAAAAGCTGTAGACTAAATACACAGAAGGACCCTGCAAAACCGTGGCAAGTGTATACTGTGATGATTTTCTCAGGCCTCCCTGAAAGGGACTTGTGGTCATTGTATTAGTCAGGGTTTTCCGGAGAAGAATCAATAGGATACAAACACAGTCATCTGTGTTTGTTGTTTAACAAAAAGGGGATACATTCTGAGAAATACATCGTTAGGCAACTTCACCATATTGCAAACATTATAGAGTGTACTTGCACAAGCGTAGATGGTAAAGCCTACTACACATCTAGGCTATTTGCTATAGCCTATTGCTCCTAGGCTACAAACCTGCACAGCATATTACTGTACTTAACACAGTAGGCAACTGTAACACAATGGTAAGTATTTGCATATCTCAACACAGAAAAGGTATGGTAAAAAAAAATAGTATTATAATCTTATGAAACCACCATTGGCTCACATAATTATGGAGGCTGCAAAGTTTCACAATCTGCCATCTGCAAGCTGGAGACCCAGGAAAGTCGATGGTATAACTCACAGTCCTCTGTGTAGTTTGAAGTCTATGTATAGTTCTAAGTTCTATGTGAAGTCCTGCGTGTAGGGAAAGTCCAGGAGGAAATCTCTGAAACTGTCCCTCACCCTAGACCAGGACAGAAAATCAAAATAAAGTTGTATCCTAATTGTGGGTTAGGTGGTTGGCAGAGATTTGCATCACCATTAAAGAGCCATAGGGTGCAGGGTGATTGTCACTATCACAACTCCTTTATTCTCCAGTCTGCCCTGCTGAAACTAAGTATTGATGGATCCCGGAAAATCAAGCTCAACCAAGCTCAACAAGACCTGAGCACAATTGCCGAGCAGGCCATGATGTGGGCCCTGGTAGATACCAACAACACATGGGGCAGAATTAACTCCAACCTATGAGACACTTGTAACATGAGTGAGTAACAAATTTTGTTTTTGTAGGCCTCTGAGTACGTAGGCTTCTTTTTGCTGTGGCATTATCCAGCATAAAGCTGATTGATACAGAAATGAAGAACTATTTATGAATGATAAAAAAAATCTTTCAAAATTCATTCTCTTTTGTACAATGGACCTCTCTGTTTTCAAAAAGCCAAAAATTTGATTCTTGCCCAGATGTTAGAGAGAAGGCAGTGAATGCCTTCAGTTTTCATACAGAGCTCACAGGCTGGAGGGAGATGCCTCCGCCTTGCCAGTGGAAGGGTCCAATGAAGGGAAGGAGGGGCATCTCACATACACTTAATACATTTCCTGGCACACCTGTAGATGCATCACAACCGTCCCTATTGGGACTAGGACTCTAGGCGGTTCTAAGGAATTCTACTATGCAAACGTTTTGTTAAGTGACATGTATCAGCTATGATCAATGCTTTTAAGACACAGTCATGATCAATATATTTAAGATCATGACACTGGGTCATATACAGAGATAATTACTAGTTTGTAGGATTTCTTACATTCTCCTTCCAGAGTTGGAAGGAAAGTTACACACAAAAAAACCAAAAACAGGTGAAAAGTAGGAATCACTTTAAATCAACTCCTTTATCATAAAGAAATATTTTACTGGATCCAAATGTTACTTTTAACTACCTATGTCCAAAACACTTTTTATCATTTTGTTAAGAAGATGAAAGAGTGAGAATATTTTATAATCAAAAGGGGTTGGTAGAAGCTTTTTCCCAAAGAGAACTGATAAATTGCTTACTTTTTTTGAAGTATAACACACATACAGAAAAGTGAACAAAAAAATAAGTGGAGAGCTTAATCAATTTCTGTAAACTGAGTAAACCTGGGAAACCAATACTTAGATAAAAATATAAGATGATCAGCCCCCTCAATGTTCCCTTTGTGTACCCCTTTTTCCTTGAGGTAAAAATTACCCTGATTCTCCAAGCATAGATTACTTGAACTTTATACAAATGGAATCATACAATAGGTACTCTTTCATAACTAGCTCCTCTTGTTCAATAATATGTTTATAAAGTTCATTTATGTTTTTGCACATTGAAATAATGTATTCATCGTCCTTGATGTTTCATTTTCCATTGTATGACTATGCGGCAAATCCATTGTGTTTTTAATGGAATTTTGAGTCATTTCTATTTTTTTGGCTATTATGCATGGTGCTTCTATGAACACTCTTGAACACATATTTTGTTTGGTGTCTGCACTATTTTTGTTGGATGTACAAGTAGGGGGTTATGCCTATGTTTAGTTTTAGTCGATAGTACTGTGTAGTTTTGCAAAATGACTGTACCAAGTTATACTCCCACCAACAATGCATGGGAGATCCCAGCACTCCACTCCCTTCCAGCTGTTGGTATTTTTCATTTTTTTCCTCTTTAGTTATTATTCTAGTGGCTAAGTAGTAATATTTCATATGGTTTTAATTTGCATTTCCATAATGAAGTTACACATCTTTTTCCATATTTATTGGTCATTTTGATACCTTTAAACCTTTTTTGAAGTATATATTCAACTTTTTTGTCCATTTTTCTATTGGCTTTACTGTTTCATTCTTATTGGTTTTAGAATTCTTTGTATTTTTTATATGCCATATACTAATGCTTTGCCATTTGCACAGATTAGAAGTCGATTGTCTTATTTTGCGCTTCCTTTTTTAGTGTTTTCATGGTAGTTTTGGATTAAAAGAAATTCTTCATTTGAAGGAAGTTTAATTTATCATTTTTTCCCTGTATCATTAGCCTTTTTATTTTCTATTTGAGAAATCTTTGATTACTTCGCAGCCCAGAAGATATGCTTTCATGTTTGATTCTTAAAACTTTATCATTTTGACAATACAAATACATTTACAGCACATCTGCCATCACTTTCTGTGTATGGCTTGAGATAAAAATTGATTGATTTAGTAATTACCCTCACTTACATCTGAAAAATTCATGAAGAATCTTTTAATAAATAAAAAGTATCAGTAAGAATAAAAATAATTTATACTATAAAGAAACAATATACCAGTTAACAGTAGCCAAAACTATGTTAAAAAGTTCTTGCTGAGGAAAGCTCAACATTTATTAAGAGCAAAAACTAGCTATAAGCTTCCTAGAAACCAAGGTAAAAAGGGAAAAATGATGAATTACAGAGATTTTATTGTTTATTAGTCAGAAGAATGCTATTTCCTAGGGGAGAGAAAAAGTTACTGCTTGTATTTTGTTCTGAGAGTAATTGTCTATGAAGATTTGCAGAAAGGCATTAATTGCATAGCCAATTTTCCATTTCAGAGTAGGGGAAGATGAATTATAGCCAGAGGCAAGCGTTGAATCACAGTTGCTTTTCCTGCCCATTCAATAAATATAGAAATGTTGTATGTTTAAGAGCAACAGAAAACACAGAAATTAGGCTCTGAAATGTAAGAAAGCATCTGTAGAGACCATAACATTATTTTATATAACATGAAAATATATTTAATAAAAATGTCAAAGAGCCTTAATTTCAAACTGGCAAAAAAACTCAGAGGAAACAGGAGATAAAAAATTGTTTTCTCTGATCTCCTGGAATTGACTTTTTCTCCGTGGATACAATGCTCAGGATAAACATACACTGGACAACACGGGGTGGTCACTGCTGGCAGCCTGGGCAAAAGCAGCCTCCTTGCCTAGTGTGCCTTTCATTAAAACATCCACACATCACACTCACCTTGATCTTTGTTGCATCACCCTTTTAAGCACAATTACTGCTATGCAAGTGTGGTCATTACTTGTAATATAAGGGCTGCGAGTGGTCAGTAATGTTAAATTTTTTGTATAAATTCTACAAAGGACAACTAGGTTATTGCAAATCTCTCCAAATTCAACATGCCTTTGAAAGCTCTGAGCCTTGTAAAAGAAAAAAATTCCATGGCCTTGAGGCCTTGAGTATCCTTTCTTTTTGTTTTACATTCAGAGAATTATCCTAAACTCCCTCCCGGTCCTGAATGACATAGATGAATTTGTTTCTTGCCGTTACCACCTAGAAATATTCTACATAGGTAATGTGTCTCTTAGATCTGTCAGGAATCTCCAGGGTCATCTTGTCCAAATCTAGCTGATTGACAGAGCCACTGATAAATCTTTCTAAATACACGAAAGCCTGAAATCTCAATCCCTACCACCCATTTACTGGGTGTGGATCACCCACTTTTCACAATTAATTAGAGCTTCCAGGAACACGGCACTGCACCAGAAACTGCAATGTTAGATGCTCAGGCAGAACTTTCTATCCTAAATTTCACTTTGCTCTTAAAGTCAGCAAGTGAGGAGGGGTCATCCTCCCTATTTGGGAGATTAAGAATTCATAGAGTGAATAACTTATCTAAGGAAAGATGAACGCCACAGTCAGGAAGAGGGGATTTCAACGCCGGGATGTGAAAGATAAAGGCATGGAAATAAGGAGCCCCACTCTGCTTTATTGCGGGATCAAGGAGCTAAGAAAAGTGTCCAGAGGAAGAAATGCGTGAGGAAATGGAGGCTTGTTCAGTATGACCCAACATACTATATTGAAAGACTTGAGATTTGGTCTTCTTTACCCAAAGCCTGGTTGCGTTTTAGAAAACATAATCAACCACGCAAGACTGATAACAAACTTCAGCAGAACACATATCCTGAGGTTTGGCTATAGTTTGAGACTTGCAGTCTTGGGGTGTATTGTGGTTTTAATTGTGCACCCCTCCCCTCCAAAAGACACATTGAATCCTAATCCCCACTGTCTGTGAATGTGACTTTACTGGAAAATGGGGTCTTGTAGATGTAATGAAGTAGGATGAAGTATTAAGGTGAATCCTAACCCATTATACCTGGTGTCCTTAGAAGAAGAGGAGAAAAGACAGACACAGGCAGAGATACACATCACAGATGGCCATCTGAAGGCAGAGGCACAGATCAAAGTTATATGGCCTCAAGTCAAGGGATGTCTAGGGCTTCCAGAAGGTGAAAGAAGCAAGGAAATATCTCCCCTAGATTCTTTGGAGGGAACATGGCCCTGCCAACACTGTGATTTTTTTACTTTAAGAATCCAAAACCATAAGAGGATATACTTTTGTTGTTTTAAGCCATTCAGTTTCTGGTATTTTGCTATAGCAGCCATAATGAACTAATTCAGGGTTTAAGGATAAGATTTTTCATAGATAAAAGAACAGAACTGTGTGTGTCTTTTCTGGGCCTCTGTCTTTATGAATTGGCCACTCCATATGAAGGGTGCATTTATCCCGCTGGTGTGTGGGGCTTGCACACATGTTAAATAAGGATGGGTACAGACATTGCATATTTGAATTGTCCCAGTGTGGACACACCCAACACAGACAAGGACCGGGCATGGTGTGGGTGTCGTGAGGACTGATGGATGCTGAGCGAGCACATGGCATGCCTCTGCTCCTGAAGGAGTTAGGGAGCGGGAAGTTGAGAAAAGAAGTCTCTAATAACGGACTCCTTTGGGAAGCTACTCTTAGCAGAAGAGAAAATTTAAAATAGCCATTAAAAACGCATAGGTTTCCAGAAAGTACTTGAATAGTGAGAATTTCAGGGAATTTTTCAGGCCAATATGTTAGCCTCTTGGCTCATTTAGAATAATAAACCAGAGTATGATATAAAATTGGCTGAACCTCTGTAATTGAACACCACTCAGCCAGCGTCAGCCAACATACATTTTACATTTCCATTTACAAATGTAGAATGTAAAATTCCAGGAGGTTAAGAGACTTGCATAAATCCAACAGTGTGTGTGAGTGTATGTCTGTGTGTGGGTGGGGGATGTGCTGGGCTTCTGAAACCAGGTAAAGGATGCTTTTTATACTTCATGCTGCAGGTATAGCGATGCAGTGGTGTGGAGGAATAACCACATTATGCAACCCACACTCAGTAATACAGGCTGCTCAAAAGCCACTAATGTGAAAAAAATCCATTAATATTTTTTTGAAGAAAGTTTAAATAAGATTAAATAATATATAGATATATATCTAAAAGATAATATACTAGCTATAGATACTTCTGTGTCTTTGTATGTGTGTGTGCATGTAAGCCAAAAAAATCCTAGTGCACTAACACAGGGGAGGTTTTCCACACCTCTAGCCCCCTACATTCTCTTTGCTTCTTTTGCCAGGAATCCACTTACAGCTTTACATTTTTGCATAAAGAAAAATAAAAGACATCCTAGTCTTCTGGTGCAGGGTGGGCCCTTCCCTGATGTAAAATGAGTTAACTGAACCAGGTAAATCTCCAGTGAGGGTGACACACAGACATAGTAAGGCAATAAATCATAAAATGATCTGCCAGCAGATTCAGCTGCAAGTGTTTTTATCTACTCTCCTTTAAACAACTCTTTTAATGGCATCTCACTGTTTCTCCCTTAGGAAATTATTTCATTGTATAATTGCCCTCGCTTCAAGTGAAATTTTCTTAATGTCCAATTTAAATTGCTTCTTTTTTCAGTCTCAGGCCATTGCTCTCTATTACATTACTATTAAGCACCTTAAGTAATTCTTTTCTCTTTTCAAAAGGATGAAATTGGCTTGCACATTTCATTTGAAAATTGAGCCTCATTCTTCTACAGCAAAAATTTAAAACACTTGAAAATGACAAATGATCATCCTGTTTCTTGAAAAAGCAGGTGATTTTCCTGCATCTGAGTTTTTCACAAGCTTAAAAACAATTCATGGCACTGATACAAGTGACCAAGCATGCACTATGCACCTAGCGTTTCTTTCAATGACCCTGTAATAGAAAGGTAAGCACACTCATATCTCATCAAAAAAATGTGAACCTGTACTTGCTGAGGTTCACTACTCTTTTACGAACAGGGGAGAAACGTATGTTCAAAGACGGGCGGGCCTAGTCACCCACTTTCTCAAGAACACAAGTGAATCAACTGCAAACTCTGTATGCGAGAACATAGAACTGCAGAAAGGTAGGGAGGCTTATGGTAGCATTGTGGCAATGCAGACATTAATGGTTTCAAACTATTAGCACAATAAAAACTTTGGGGGCACAGGGTGAACAATAAATATGGCCCTAAGTTTCTCCTACATTTGACCATCAAATCTATTTCCTTAGGCTATTCTTATGTGGGCTCTGGATCTTTTAGCTAGAAACATGATTCAGAACTTCACAATAAGCTTCCCTATTTTTAATTCCAGAGCCTTTATATATCTATGCCTTACCTTCTCCCTCCCTGGCCTCCTCCCTGGCCTTAACCCCTGCCAGCCCTCCCATTCCTATATACACCAGACACTTAAGGGGAAAAATCTAGAGCATTCAAATGTGGCTCTCCTCCAATGGGATGCTATCCAACCAAATTGGACAAGGCCTATGGGTCGTCTGCCCACACGTCATCAGGAATGCTTGCTGGACTTGTTCCTTGACTGTCCATCACATTCATATTGGGGCTCACTCCTATTCAGATATATGTTCCCGTTTGCTCAATATCTGACCTCTTCTCTCTCCTATTCCAACAATGAGGGCAAACGGGAATAAAGCAGTAAAACGTAACAAACACAAATGTCAAATTATTCTCCTGAGCTTCTGCTGTCAGGGAGACAGTTAATATTGTTTTATAGGAAGCATCACCATGTCCAGTACAAGAATCAGTTCTCCGTTAAGATATCAGTAAGGACGTGATTTTCTGCTACAGAAGAGTATCAGATGCCTCTCATCCCCCTTTTTACACGATATCGAGAGCAGCAGAGAACCCAGCTCAAAGAATAAGAAGCTCTCACCACTGATCACATATAATAGTGGAAAATCTTTTTGTCAAGAAGATTGGAGGTTGCGAAACCCTGCTGAAAGCAGGTGATAAGATTTGAACTTGAAACAAACACTAAAGCTGAGAAAATAATGCCAAGGTCCTAAAGAGAACAACCTTCCTTAGTAAAGAGAGGTTTGGGCAGAATAGCATGGGAAGAAGCAAAGATTTCTGACCCTGTGTGGAAGAAATGGCATCCATAAGAGTACAGGAAAAGGAAATTCTGAGCCATAATGCATAAGCATTGTCACCATTTTTTTTTTTTTTTAACAAAGGGAATGGGAAGTTGATATCAGATTTCACTGCATATTGAGAACCGATACTGAATGTATTGTGATGGGGACTTGGCAGCCTTCCCAATGCAGTTTCCAATTTCAGCTCAGTCTATATTTGTTTTACCTGATTGATTACAGTAACCAGGCCTTGTGGTGCAGCTTAAGACAGGGCACGTCCATGCCCTTTTACAGAAGGTTAGGTACAAGAAGCAGAAGTAAGACATGTATCTTTAAAGCTTTGGTGTGCATGCAACAGAGTTTTTCAGTGTTAAGGATCTAGAGCTAGAACTCATTTCTGACTTATCCCAATAGTGCTAATGGTAGCTGTAGCTCAGTAGCAAACCTGAACTATGATTATGTTCATCTCCGGTTTCTGAGTGAAAGGATTTTCAGGTCTAATCCACGCTCCTTTCTGAGACCTGTACTCCTTCATATGACCTTGCATTAAAAACTCTCCAGAAGCTGCTGGTTGCCCTTTAACTCTTCACCTTGCTTTCAAGGTTATGACAACCAGGCTCACTATGAATTCTTCAGTACTCCTTTCCTTTTTCCAGCTGGTCACCTCCTACGGCAACCAACTTAAATTGTATTTCATATTTTCCTGTGTTTCTTTTCCTTTCAGGAATTTTCCTTAGCTGAGTTTATGACCCATACATAGCCATCTCTGCTTGCCCAAATTTCATCTATCCAATACGGTCCTTGACAAAAGCCTCATAAAACCACAGCCAGAAGCCATCTCTTCTTTCTTTAAAATGTTTTTACATTATTTTTAACATGAGACCTATGACTAATTTCCTGTATATTCATTTATTATATAGTGATATAATTTATTCTAAAAATTCATAAGCTTCTTAAAGGCAGGGGCTCCATACATTGTGGTTCAAGGTCTTGAAATTGGTAAGTATGCAATAAAAGCTTGCTGAATAAATTAATTCACAATCATTCTTGTTCTCTTTACAATCACATAAAGGTGTAAAGGATCATTAGAGACAACTATATCTATATACTTACATATCTATACCACTATAATTATAGATATGAATATAGATATCAAGTCCTTCAACATTAAGAATTCAAAAATAAAGATCCAGAAAGTTTGGCACTGTGGCATTACCTTTCAGATTAACATATTCATGGAGGAAATAGTGCAATAGTTCACATTAGAGCAGTCATAAGATGTCATAATTGGAAGTGAGGTTATGACATTACATTTTTGTAAGAACACTGTTTCTACAGAAATTTTTTAAAAAAACTCTATTTGTGCTCTTATTTTTACATTCTCCAATATAATCTTAAAAAAATATGGTCCTGACAGTATTAGTCTTTTGGTATATTCTGAGAACAAAGGATATTTTATTCAAGTAAGTTTGAGAAATTATGCAAATTATACCTCCCTCTTGGAAATTCATGATATAAAGTGATATATTAAAGGTTTCCAGAAAATAGATAGCTTTTAAAAAGATTATTTAACCTCGATTAATCTTGTCTCCCAATTATAATCGTCCTTGGAACAGTCTGTTTTGTATAACAACTATGAATATCCCCCAAATCCAGTCTTCCATTGAATTTTTAAAAAATGTATTTATATTTATATAAAATACTTATATTTATGTCTAATATATTACTTAGACTGCAAAACTCAAAAAATCTGTTTTAAAGTCCCCTTGAAGGTGAGGTATATACAATACTTACTTTTTGTTTTGTAAATGATCAAGGTGCCTGTGATATAAGTGACAGGGCCCAGGTGAGAGGGGACTAAACGTTTGCCCACTGTTTACACCTGTATATATGGAATACAGGTAATAGGAGGATGGGAGTATGAAAGCATCTCATCACATTTTAGTTACTAGCAAAAGTGGAACAGAGTCTAAATATGCATTTATTAGATCTGAAAATCCATTTCTGCTGCAATAGTTTTTTCCTTGATTGTATTTGTTTTGTTCTTCAAATCTCTCCTGAAAAACTGCTCTGGTTCATATATACCCTATTTTAAAAAATCATTTACAACTGTATTCTAAGTCCTCCAACCATATCTATAATTAATTACTTAATCCCATTTCCATAATGTTGAATAACACACTCTTCTGTCTCCCCTCATATACTGTATAACTATATTAAAACAGCATGATTATGGCTTAAATTCATTAGTATCCTAGTTAGGACATTTAGTTACAGCTGTCAAAGAGTAACCAAATGTAAAATTTACAAGAGTAAATCTAAGTGCTTTAAATTTATCTGTGTTCTTGTTTTGAATGATACCACATAATTAGGATGTAAGTAAGTATGCAATAAAATTTTGCTGAAAAAATGTATGCATAAATCACTTGTTGTCTTTCACATTTATATAAAGGTATAGAAAATCATTAGAAATAAGTATAATTATATACCTATATATCCAGATATCTCTATGTAAGCTTATAAACTGAATAATGTGTAATTACAAAATGTGATTATGACAGAATTATTAAACAACATGAAAAATGGAATGCTCTTCTGATAATAAATTAAATTCTGGAAATGCTTCACTAATAAAAATATCTTTCTACATAGACATGTTAAATACTTGGATGCAAAAAAAAAAAAGTAAGCATAACATAACATTTGGAATATCATAATGCTGGTGCTGAGGTTTGGATGTGGTTTGTGCCCACCAAAACTTATGTTGAAATTAGATCCCAATGGGGCAGTTTTGGGAGGTGGGGCCTAGTAGGAGGTGTTTAGGTCATGAGCGTGGATCCCTCATGAATAAATTAATGTCCTTCTGTGGGGGTGAATGAGCTCTCACTCTCTGGGGAGTGGATTAGTTCCCCTGAGCGGGTTGTTAAAAGAATCTAATTAAGATGCAGGTGTCTAATCTTGGACTTTCCAGCCACCAGAATCATAAGCCAAATAAATCTCCTTTCTTTATCAATGAACCCAGATATCCTGTTAGAGCCACAAAAATGGACTAAGATACCTGTGTATAAATATTTAGTGACGGTAGGGAGGAAGGCTCACCCTGAATCAATATCCAAATGGATTTATACAACAAATGTCAAATGTCTAAATATGAAAGACTGGGACACATTGGGAGAAGAGTAGCCAAAATCAAATCCATAGAAAAGGAGGCTCAGTAATTCTAAAGATCATGGAACAAAAGGTTGAAAATTCCAGAATTCTGTGGAAAGAAAACAAACATTCAGGCTCATATTTGGATTTTTGAATTTGGGATCATTGCCAACATAAGAAAGTTAAATAGAGAATATATTTTAAAAATGAATCCCACATTAGCCAGCACTCTCTTTCCATTAGAGACAGGTGCTAATTAAGCAAAGGCATTGCTCTTTCTCAGAGTGCCGATGGCTCAGTAAGAAAAAAACACAGCATCCCCTTTTTGTAACACATTTTTATGGTCAGGGTTTATTTATAATGAAGAAATGAGTAGATAGGAAAAATTGCCAGACTTCACAAGAAATGAAACTAGTAAGAGTATGTATAAAAGTTCTCTTATAAAGGAAAAAGAAAACAATAGTATAGAATGAAGAAATAGTAGTCTGTTAGGTAGAATTTCTACTGGTTGCTTAACTCTACCCCCAGATAAACAACATGAAAATGACAAATGTAATATGGAGAATATGATAATGTGAAAACAATGGGATTATCCAGATCTACTTACCATATCCCTCGTATCAGTAATAATAGTTTTTGGGCAGGGAATACAGAATACAAAACTATCAGTCATTGTACTGTGATAGTCAAGTGAAAGCTTTGGGATTTTATTCCACCATTAGGTATCTTCCAGAAGAGCCAAATCCCAGAGTTCAAAGTTCTTTTATTATTTTTCAAAGGTTGTCATAAATCAATTTTACCTGCAGAATCTACAGAGAATAAATCATTTTGGGATTAGATAGCCACAGGCTTCTCCTAAATATCTTTGCCAATGTTCTGAGTCTTTGTGACTAAATCATTGCTGTATTTGTTTTAAGTTACTAGGACGAACATTAGCACCTTTGAGTTACTGACTCACTGACAATACTAGTGGCATTTTCCATTGTATAAGCCAATATAATAGGTATTACAGCATTACACCTTGGCCCTTCTAATTTCCCTCTAAACAAAGATACCTTGTTTTCCAGGGGTATGAAGGAATTCAAAAGTAGGACAGAATTTGGTATAGAGCTGCTGCTACCAAAGACAGGTTTTTCTATTATAGGCAGAGAAGTATAGCTTTTATTAGTCTGGTAACTCGGGGGTCCCCAACCTAGGTGAGTTGTATAATTATTTCATTATATATTACAGTGTAATAATAATAAAGTGCACAATAAACGTAATGCACTTGAATCATCCTGAAACCATCCCTCTCCCACCTCACCCCCAGTCCATGGAAAAATTGTCTTCCATGAAAATGGTCCCTGGTGCCAAAAAGGTTGTGGACCACTGTATAACTAAAGGCAAAGTATATATTTCAAAAATGTGAACTCAGTGAATGAATGAAAGGATACCATCCGATTTTCAGGGCCCCCATAGTATTATGACAATAAACTACAGTTGGTTAAGTCTTTGCCTTCAACATCTCCCCATGGGATGTCAGTTCACTTGCAAATACCTGCAGCATCTTTTTCATGCATTATTCATAAAATAGTGCTCAAAGGGGATAACAGTGATACATAATAAATACACACTGAAAGAGAGAGTGAACAAAACTGGTGGTAAAAACATGACCTTCCTTTGTAAGGTCAGATAGTTTTATTTTGATTAAACACTACAATACAGTATATATCCATTAAAAAAAGAAAACTCTACAGTGTATATAAATTATTCCTTCCATTCATCAATTCTTTTCTTTTCCATTACAGCTTTGGTACAATGTGATTTCAGTATATAATTTTTTAAATATTTTTAGCATCACAAACTCAACACAAAGTACAAAACTAATTCAAAGTAGGGATATTATAATCTACACAGTGGTATTCAGTGGTAGGAGAAAATCTTACCTTGATGAATTCATGTCACTAGCTAAGCTATAAATGCATACCTAGCAGACATGACAGAAATATGCACCATTAACCAGCTAACATGTGTATTAGTCTTTGTTTATTTTTTACAGAATACCAGCAGCAATCATTTGAGTGTTGAGTGAATACTTAAGTCCTCAGCCAGTTTTCCCACCTTGTTCTTCTTCCCTTAAAGGCTATGAGTAATATCTGAAGAAATGTACCACAGCCAGAACTCTCAGAATTTGACCTGCCAGCCAGCATTGCTCATACTTGCACAGTTTGTCCTGCAGCTAGCCGACATCACGGGGACGGTGCTGGAGGGGCAGTGTGGGCCAATCAGCCTAAGGTTGTTCTGAGGGGTTGGCGGTGTGACATTACAGTAAACAGGCATTCCTGTGGCTGGGAGTGACCCTTGACCTGCCTGGTTAGGTAGCATGATTGGCTGTTGATATGACTGCTGGGGCAGTCCTTGAGAACCCTGGGTCATTGGCACCTGTAGAAAGACACAAGCAAGAACCCTTGCATGAAGAGGCTATTTTTAGGGTATACAATAAACAATGTGGCTTCATGAAAAATAGTCAAGCTTTTGTGTTAGATCTAACAGGTCACCAATCCCAGCTCTGCCACTGATCAGCTGTTTCACACTGGAAAAGTTACTTAACTTCTCTGATTCCCTAGACCATTTGGATAATGACACCTCATTCAAACTTTCACTGGAAGAACTGTAGAGACGGCATACAGTGCCTGGCACAATGCCTGGCATGCAGTAGATGCTCAGAAGGTGTTACTTCTGAGCTGCCTTCCCTCTTCTCTCTTGATGCCCTGCACTAACTGCAGTCTGCATCTCCTACCCTGGGTTTCTCTGTTTGGAAAGCTATGCTTCCTTTCTGGTTTTATGCAAACAAAGTGACTCGAAGCCTTACATAGTAAAGGGGATTTTGTCTTGGGCACCTACAACACTCTCTACCTGCAGCTTTAGAAAATACCTAATGCGGAGCTGGGGCTGGAAGTTGATGTAATGTGAGTAAGAATAGTCAGAGTAGGAGGTCATAAGATAGGTTTTTTAGGATAAGAAGTAACTGGTACAGCTAAATTTAATAATTAAAGCACTTCACTGACTCTTGATTTCTAGCTTTGGGGTACTTTGCGATATAAATCTCAAAAGGGTACATAACACCTTCTAAATACTCAACTTGGGTTTAGTCTGGAAAATGCAATTGCTATGCCCCATAAATGCCCTTTAAGTCTGCGGTCCCCAATTCGCGGGCCACAGACTGGGGACTGGGCCATAGAACTCCGGCGCCACCCTGTGCCCCCTCCCCCAAGTTCTATGGAAAAATTGTCTTCCATGAAACTGGTCTCTTGTGTCAAAAAGGCTGGGGACCACTGCTTTAAATGAATCTGAAATGCCATTTTAAAATATAACTTAAAATTATGGAAAAATTAAGTTTCTTTGGATATGTGCAAAAATGAGTGGGACTTTGTCATTCTACCAATAAGCAAAATTTCAATAAAATGTTCAAAGGTCTTTAATGAATAGAACTTTAGACTAATGAACTTTCTTCCATGAATAGAAAGTTTATATGGAAACAAACTTAGCAGTGAAGTCTAAGGACACAGAAGTTATAGAAGCATACATTTTTCATTTTCTACTTTTCTATTGTAATCTTGATTCAAAGTCAATTATCAACAGTAGCTGGGCCAAGCACCCACCACCCAGCCAACCATGCAACACAGGGACATACCCACAGCTTCTACTTTGGCAAATGCTACTTTATAACCCACAATCTTCCAAGCTGCTTATGTGCACCTGATAAGAAGACATTGTTGGGTAGGAAACCATCACGCTTTGCACCGGAGTTCCTTGTTGGTTGCTCATCACGCTCTGACTCTGAGGAGGAGGCTGCTGCACTCCCATGAGGCCTTGGAACCCCTGTTGACCAGACAGGACTGGCTGGTAACCTGTGAAGATAAGCGACCGTTTGAACTGGTTGTGCCAGGACAAACACAGTGATGTTTCATGGACAAAGAGCATTTATTCAAAAGGCAAGCTTCAGACACCTCAATCTCCATATTAGGAATGTGTTTGTTATATAGATGTTTACTTCCTAAGAGTGTATTTTTTACTTCTAAGAGTTAACAAGATTATGATTTCAAAAATTCACCGACATTTCTAAGGTCATGCAGAATGGTCCAATGAACATGCACGACAATATTAAATTCTTCGTGGCATAAACACAGAAGCCTGTGTTGATATGAGTTGACTGCTACAAATTATTATACTTTTCATATATAGCTTTGTCTTTGGTTTCAATGATATTTGGACAATTCACAGATTAGCAAGTTATTTTAAAATTATTAATAAATTAACTCATTCCCTTATTATCCCGTTTTCCTGGACTAACTCATTTCACACAGAAACTGTCAAATAGCCTAATAACTTTACATGAATTCTATGTTTTTATGTCCTATTGAACAAAATAATTCACTACCCTGAATAATTTGCTATCCACTGCCTTAGACAAAAAGGCAATAGCAAGTGAAAGATATGTGATACTTTTATTCTCTTTAACCACCAGCTTCCAAGAGAATGTTCTGGTGAAACACTCCAGTAAGTGAACATGTACATATAATAAATAATAGAGAATGCCGCATTTAAAAAATTTATCTGTTTGTGTCCTTCTGGGTAGGTAAGTTGTTTGGCTTCCTTTTCTTTCTTTTTTAAGTAGGCCAGAATTGATTTATTCTCATTATTATAATCCTCACCATGCCGAGTGGTTTAAAATGCATTGTTAAAAGAAGGGTTTGAATTGTTCTTATAAATATTGGGAAGAACGTTATGATTTTGGTGAAAATGACATAGTGGTAGAGAAATGAAACAGATATACTTTATGCTGTAAACTAAGGTCCTTCCAGAGCTTATATTATTAACCACATGAGTACTTAGGAATAAGTAGAACTGTTGTCTGAATACAATCCTCTTAGAGAGAAGAATCTTTAAAGTTCTAGATTTCCTTAACAAACAATGAGCTAAGCTTTACAACCGGATTTTTAAAATTGAAAGTAACAGAAAATAAAATACCTAATCAACATACATCATTAATAAATAACCTATATTTTGGGTGCAAGTGAGAGTTCTGACTTTATACTGAAGAAGGATAAAATTATATTATAGTCTTTACAGAAGACAATATTAATTATCCTTTGATAATTATCCTTCATTCATTTCAGAAATATTGTAGAAATGTGGCTTGTAAATAGTCACTGAATTAAGAGATCAGCTCAATTCATCAAATGAGGTAGAAAGAAGTTGTCCTTAGTTTGGAGTATCTGATAGAGCAGGCTAGGGAAAAGGCTAATTTGGGATGTCTGGGCCTAAAATTGGTGAGTGGAGCCAGTGTGTGATTTAATCCTTTGACCTTCTTTACGTGTCTTATTGTTTTATGTTCCTAATATTCACTTTAATTCATTTTCACAGTGGTTTTAATTTATTAAATATTTAAGTTCTTATAAAGATACCACATATTATGAATATATTGGAGGGTAATGGCCACCTTCCCTTCCGCTACATTATGTCCACAAGTCAAAGCTTTCCTTTAATTTGCCGAGCAGGTCTATTTGAGACTAACAATATCAGCTCTGAGGTCTGCATACCTAATGTGTTTACAGTTCGTGCAATACAGAAAAACCATCAGATTTGGGAATAAGAAATACAACCCAGGCCATTACTGTTACCACTATCTCCCAGAAGGCCTCATACACAGAGGCACTTTAAGAGAAATTTCTTTTACCATTAATTGCAGAATAACTGATTCCCATTGTTTTTCATTGTCTAGATCTTCCATTCTAATTCATATATCCAGTTGCCCTGAAAAATTCTGTGGTCAATTTACCATTTTATTATGATATTATTCCAAACCACATCAAGTTATTTGTAGCATGAATTATTATATACATAAGAAAAATAACTTAGTATAATTTATAGAAAACTTAATGACCAACAGACTTCCTTATCATTTAGTTCTATAGCAAAGAGCAGGCAGTGTGAACTCACTTTCAAGTCCATATAACTGTGAATATAATAGGGTCTTATTTCTAACCCTAACCCTAACCAACCCTAACCCTAACCCTGACTTGTGCTGAAGATTCAAAGCACAAGTTGAAAATGAGAGGTGTCATTTAATATTTTGGCTCACATTTTATTATACAAGAAAGCCCAGTTGCCCTCAATGGATCTTTTACAGCTATTGTGTAAACAAAAACAGGAGCGGAAGGGAAGGGAGGTGTAGAGGAAAAGGGAGGAGAGAGGTGGGCTGATTATTTATGCATTTCCTTATTGAATCCTTTCATCCTTTCACAGAGTTACCTGTTCAAAAACAAAGTTAGGTGATCTACAGTAGATGCATTTATTACACCAGCTTCTAAACCAAAACTGGGTGAAAAGAAAATAATAGGACTGTTGAGACATTCAGAAAACAGAATGTCTTGGTAGGAAGAGGAAGCAAACATCAAATAATATTCAAGGAGAGAAAAAGATTGGAGGGTTGGGGAGCCCCATCCCAATAAAGGCGCAGAGCCTGTGAGAGCAGAATCCATCTCTTTTGCCGGCACAGAGGCAGAGGCGCTGCAGCAGCACCCCCCTCCCCAGGCCTCCTCTGCCTGATGATTTGTGAACTTTAATATTCAGTTATGCATAGCGATGGGCTACCGGCTCTGCACTGGGGTTCCCACTGTAAACACACTTAAAGCAAATGAGGATTTATGACAAGAGCGAATGCTCCACAATTTCAAAATGAAAACTTAAACGTAAGGAGAGCCCAATTTATATTCATGAATCCCATTCCATTCTCTATTCTCTCTCCAGGCAAGAAATTGACACCTGGAATAGTTTAATTGGGGGATACTCATTTCTTTAAATTATGTCACGGAAGGTAGGTAGCAGAACGGCCCTTAAGACAGGCAGCTGCCGGGAACGTGAATCTGAGGTCTGGTCCAGAAATAGACAGATAGAAATGAGATAGCAGTGACCTAAGAATGAACCAACAGTGTCTGCCGGGGACACAATACACCCGAAGGCAGAGATGGTGGCACTGGTGGCAACCTGCTTATCTTGTCTATTCAAATGAGAAATGTGTTCCAGTTTGTCAATTCTTGGCTGTGAAATGATCACTTTTTCATATTTATGGAGGATTAGCATGATATAATGTGTCTTTTCAAAACTGAAGCAGCAACAGTGTCTGCCCCGTAGGCTTGCTGTGGAGATGATAAAGACATTAGCTATTTTTATTATTTCTTTTTCAGTCAAGATTGATTCAATTTTCAAGTCACACGTGTCATTTATTTTCTGAAGGTAAAAAGGTTAGGAATGGACAAATGCCTCCTAGCATATAAAAGAACACACTCTGCTAAAAATCAAGGAGTTTATAAGATTTAAAATGTGTGAATCGTATAATTCTGAAAATTGAATAGGGTTTCTACGATAACACAACAGCTGTTGAATACCATTTGTAGTTTGAAGATATTTTGTTAATATTTGGGCAAAACCATTTCTCTTGATGCAGCACGATTATGAAGGATCAGAATGTAAACAGATTAAGAATTATAAATTGTCATGATTGTGACTCTCATTATTTTAACTTTTATTTGAGTACTTTGTTACAGATGCAACATTTTGGAAATGAATGAAATGACAAAGGAGCAATCCCTATTTCTGGGTTTCTGTTTCCCCTACCATTGTTCTTAACTATAGAAGTTGAAGGCAGAGAAGGGAGGGGTTAAGAGAGCAAATTTCTACAGAGCAAATTTCTTGGGGAGCTAGCCAATTCTCACAGCCTCTCCTCCCCCAACCCACTCAAGCAGTGTAATTTACATGTTGTATTTATTAAGTGAAGTATTCTTAATATGGTAGAATGTCTTTTCAAATCATTAGAGTTAACAATCTGCTTAATATAAAAATCACTTATCTTGGATGAGCCAAGATACAAATATTTCTGCAAGTTCCTAAGGAACCAGCAAGAGGCTCGATTCCAAATTCAAACTCCGCTTTTTGTACGTGGTTTGAGGCGGAATTACAGTAGCTCAGCAAATTCTTGACTGTGGTATTCTTGCGAAGAATATGAAGAAGAAAAATACTCATCTAGAACTGGCCTGTCCTTTTGCTGAGGTTTTATAGTTTGTACGTTTTGCCACTTTCAAATAGCTGCCCGGTTCTGTTTCTCGGTTTCCTCTCCATTCCTCTATGCTTCCATCTTCTTTGAAGATTTCCCATTATAAACCAGCTATATTTGTTGATCACTTACTCTAAGCCAAACAGTGAATTAAGCTCTTTTACCTGATTATTATGACAATCCTGGAAGGCAGTCGCTATTAAAACCTGACGTAGAAGAATACAGTAACTCATCAAGGTCACACATATGCAATGAGGGAAGACAAGAATTTAATTGTGGTTTTTTGATTTCAACACCTTTGCTTTTACTCACTAAACTGCAGCACTATTTATTTATACAGTCTTCTAACTGTCATATCCTTCACGTAATCCCTTTTATGTGGTAGGTATTCCATGACTGTTGATTGTGTCAACTGTTTTCTTAATAGTTAAAACAATTAAGTAAAGAGGACTAGAGTTATGCTCCACAGTTTGTTAAACACAATCTTGTTAGCCTCAAAGGAAGAAGCAAAGAAAATCAAAGGTAAAATATGATCGCCTGTCAGAACCACTCGGTAACAGTTTTGAAGGCTTGTTACTTAGATAATGGGACATCAGACAGAAAGTCAAAAGTGGAGTGTGGGTGGGGGGTCATTCAAATAGACTCCAGTTCCTTCATTTATTTCATTAGTTTCTAATCACCTGACACTATAGTTTTTAATTACTAGGACCCTTTCAAATAATGGATGTCCTTATAATCTTTGAAGAGACTGTATATTTACTCGGGCTCGTTTTCTCAATGATCTTAAAATCTTGAAATATAAGACAAAATAGGTTAATTCTACACTAAATATAGGATTAAATTCAATCATTTGGCTGTTGCAGGTAATGGCTGCCCCTAGAAAAATTATTTGGCCTTTGGAAATAAAGATGGCAATCACTATATTTGTAAAATAAAAATAGGTAAGAGAAAGAGGATACATAAGGACTATGGAAAATGACCTAGGACATCAGATGGAGGCCTGGAGAAATCAAGATCCACTGGGCTACCTGGAGATGGAATGTGTCGGCGGCTATCGTGCCTTCTAATTCTGTGTGCACTAAGGATTTGTCCCTGTTTTGCTTCATCACTAGGGCACCATCTCTAAGATGAGGTACTTTCTAGCTTCATCTACTCATAGCGTTTTAGTGTTCAAGGCAGCCTTAGGCGGTGGTGAGAACAGATATGTGGCTTGATATTATAGCATTTCTATGATTTCTTCCTTTTTTATCTTTTTTTTTTTTTTTTGAGACAGAGTCTCACTCTGTTGCCCAGGCTAGAGTGCCGTGGCGTCAGCCTAGCTCACAGCAATCTCACACTCCTGGGCTCAAGCAATCCTCCTGCCTCAGCCTCCCGAGTAGCTGGGACTACAGGCCTGTGCCACCATGCCCGGCTAGTTTTTTCTATTTTTTGGTAGAGACAGGGTCTTGCTCTTGCTCACGCTGGTCTCAAGCTCCTGAGCTCAAACGATCTGCCCGCCTTGGCCTCCCAGACATTTCTATGATTTCTTGAAAGAAAACCACTGTCTCATGCCTCACGGAGGTGGATTTGGAATAATGGAGGTCCACTACCAGCAACTTGCCTGCTACTCTCCCCTCATGTCAAGGCAAAGACAGCCTCGACAGTTCCAACTGCATTGAGGCCTGCAAGGACCAGAGGTCCCTGGGCACAAGGAAGGCATCTGATTTTACTGGCCTTTACAGACTGTGTCCGACTCTAATACAACACCCAGGTGATAAATCCCAGTTACGACAATGTGGGCCAAGTGGGGTCAACTTTGAAAAGCAAGGTGTGCATCTTTTGTTTGCCTCTATGCCAACCTCCCAATTTGTGCAATCTAAAACCTTAAGCAGCACTTTTAAAACAAAAAGCAGTATAGACTACATTGAAAGAATTTTTTTTTTATTTTCAAACACGGCAAAAAGTTAAGATATAGTATAAAAAATCTCTTGAAATTGTAAGTACTATTCTATTTTTATATATGAAATAGTATAAAATGGTTCTGGAAAATTTTTAAAGGATACACAAGAAATTGCTTTTTCTTCCTTTTTGTCTGTTGAAGCTTTTTATGACTTCTTTCATCTTTGATGTGAATGTCTGCTTTCACCTTGTTTATTGGCAGTCTCTGCACCTATCCTCTTTCTTTTCCTCACCATTTATTACGCCACGATTTTAATTTCTTAGGAAGGTGGTGCACAGTGACCTGCAGGGAGCCTGCAGGGGAATGGAGGGAATGCAGTACCTGTCCCAGGGAAGACCAGTCCATCCTAATGAATTTGAGGGAGGCTGTGACAGGCCCTAAGTGGAACCGTGCTTCCTGAAGCAATAGTTTTTCTTCGTACTTGCTCTTTTGCTCATTAGCTTTCATACTACACAGAGTGTAATTCTTAAAAGCCTCTTTACTGTCCCCTGAGAACATTCACGCATGGGTCATTTTCTAATGGCAGTACATATCAGATGAACCGTCCTATTACTGCAAGCTCGGGGGCCTCTTCACTGCAATTATACCATCCTGATCCATGTTATCGCAAATACAAAGCTGGTTTTCTTTTTTTCTTTTTCTTTCTTTTTTTTTTTTTTTCAAATCAGGGCAAACATGAGAGACATTGTTAAATGACTAGAGGAATGGATCATGCACGGAATTTCAATGAATGCCTCTGAGGGAAGCCAGCATTGAATTCCATTTTAAATGGAAGAGGCTGTCATATTATTGAAGTAATCCTCTGAACTGTCCTGGCCTATAGTGCTGTGCTGACATCCAGAGAGCTTCAACAACCCACAGGGAGAAAGGCTGCATGAAATACTCACAAACGTTTTACTTTCCTAATGAGGCTGTGTGGCTTAGAAGAAAGTGTGGCATTCCTGCACCTCTACCGGCACTGTTAATTATGGATATACTTAAAACCAGATGGGGTGACAGCAAAATGCTGATGAGGAATCATAAGGAGCTTTTCCCCCAGACCAAGCTTGGGGCAAAGTCACAATGGAGATGGCCCTAATAACTGCCCCATGAGAATATTCCCCCTGGTGGATAATTTTATTGATGAATTGCTGTTGACCAGCTGACTAGAACAAGATAATCATGAAATCAAAAGTCAAGGGGTCAACATCATTGTGATCAAATTACTGTCACTGTTGCACGGCTACAGGATATAACCTAGCCCTCGGCGACTACCTTGAAATAAGTACTATGGCCACAGTTCAACCTGTAGAAATCCACATATCACTACAACTGGAAAAACTATTTCATAGGCAACTGATGATAAATTAAAAGTGCCCTCTTTAATAATGTACAATTATTATTATTTAATAAAGCATTATACATTGTTATTCCCAACAACTATCAATAATAGCTAACCTCTTCAGTTCCAGACTGGCAGGATTTTTACTCAAATATTGTTCTAGTGGTAGAATCTACTGGGAGGCAGCAGTAATTATGTAGGGCAGAGACAATGAAGACAGGAACTAAGTCAGGGCAGTAGAAATGGCAGTAAGGGACATAGCTGCTGTGAACTGTCAGAAGCAGTCACATCTAGGAGTTCCAGTGGTATTACGCGTTTGATGGACATGAGCGTGTATTAACTGACTGCACCATGGTAATGAACATCAGTGGTCTGCTGGAAAACTGACTCCCTGAAAAACAAATGCCCTGATTTGTAGTGCTTGCTGATTTCCCTGGTGTAAAGATTCCCACTGTGGCTGATTTCAAGCTACAAAGGCCTTAATAACCAGCTGGCAACATTCCTGATTTTTAAAAAGGTGGCTCTTATGAGCTGTATGAGATAGCTCTGGCACACCAATGACCTAATATTCAATGTCAGGCAATTAAATTTTCAGTTTTTTTAAATTTTTGTTCCTTTGATCCTACCTCCCATAAACTTGATTGACTATTCGTTCTTTGCCATTTGGTATAACAATGACTATAAAATCCATTCTCAGAGTGTACACAAGTGGCGGAGACAGGCCATAAATGAAAACTGGTAGTACACTAGGATAGGAGCAGGTCTTAGACTCTACAGTCACTGAGAAAGGTGATTCCCCTACTTCTGGGGTGGATGGGGAAGATGGAAAGTGTGTGTGTGTGTGTGTGTGTGTGTGTGTGTTGCGGGATAAAGTGGGAAGAATCAGGATAAAGGAGGTATAAACATAAGGACTACCATGGACAAAGGCCAGAAATGCAAAAAACATGTTCAAAGATTATAAATATTTAGATGTGGCAGTAGGTTAGAAGTGGGCAGAAGCAACAGAGGAGGATAGAAATGAAGCCAGGCTCAAGTCTTAGGGCCTTGAAAACCACATTTTAAAATTGTGACTTAATACTGGAAGACTTAAGGTGCCACATAGGGCTTTTAAGCAGATCAATGAAATGATGGACAACCATTTCACAGAGATTCTCACTAGGCACTGCGGGGCTGTATAACCAGATGTAGAGAGCCTATTGGGAGCAAAAGCAATAATCTAAGGCAGAGATGATGAAGACAGAAACTAAGGCAGGGTGGTAGTGACAGAAAGAAAGGATACATCAGGGGGAGACATAGGGTGTGGACTATCAGAAACTGGCATCTCTGAGCCACAGGGAGGGGGTGATAGGAAAAACCCAAGAATAAATCCCAGGTTCTGGTTTGGATGAAGGAGTGGACTGTAGTCCTTAGCTATAAATATAGTCGGGAGTAGTACAAGGAGATGATCAGTAAATAAGTGAGCAAAGGGGCCTGAGGCTGAGCCAAGCAGCCTGCCTTAGAGGTACAGATTTGGAAGTCATCAAGACACAGTTGCTATTGAAGACAATCTATTCATGAGTGGGTACAGATTGAGAGGACTAACAAAATGGAGTTGTAATGCACAATAACATCCAAATAATACTGGGCTGAGAAAACAAAACCAGAATAGGGGAATAAGGAGTAGTAGGAATATTACAAGAAGAGCCAAAAGAGAGTGGTACTAAGTAAGAAGAGAGAGGAGAGTGTTTCAAGAAAGAGAAATATGACAATGGCCAGAGCTGCACAACTGCCAAGGAAGAAAGTAAACCCTAGGTTCAAAAAAATGCTGGTGACCTTAACAAAGCCAAGCCAGCGATGGGTCAATCAGCCAGACATGAAGAGCAAGGATACCTTTGGGAAGCCTGCAGTGAGGCAAAAAGCTGGGCAGAAAACTGGGCAGAGAGCCAGAGGAGGACATGGGGTTGATGGGATTTTATGGTTTTGTTTTTGCTGTTCTATTACCATGGGATAAATGTAAGGATTTTTATATTTTAAGAAAAGGAAATAAAGAAAAAATTAAAAATCTGAGAGAGAGTAAGAGAATCTATGAACCTGTCATGATTCATAGCACATTGAACATCAGGGGATGCATACATCCAAGGAGGTTGGGACCCGGGTGATAGAGAGTCTGAATTTTCTCTCTGAATCATCTAATAGCATCTCCCTACTACTACATATCTCATTTGATCCAGCAGTAAAGTATTCCGGGTCTTTCCTCCCTGCCAACTTGAAGGAAGACACAAGACAACTCAGAGAGCTTAGTAGGAGCCACAATAAAACTCTGTAACCTAAATTTGGGAAGGCAATGGAAGCCACCCAAGGTAACTTCTGGTAAGAATTTGAAGGAAAAATGCCCTTATTTATTTTATGAATGTGATTAATGCCCTTTGATCCACATGGAATTGCAATAACCCAAGGAAGACTTGATTGGAAATAAATGAGAAACTCATGGTCCCACAAACTCTCCATTAAAAATTAAGTGACAAGATCCACTGATATGGATGGTATGCTCTCTCTATATCATCTATTTAAGTGGATAATCAAATGAAATTTTCATGAAGAAACTGAAACAAGAGTCAGTAAGACGTTTTCTGTTACACTGTGGGCATATTTTTTGATATATATACATATATACACACACACACATATACACACACACATACATAAAATGCTAAATGCTAGTTTCTTTTGATTTTTCCTTAAGGTTGAAGTAGGTATAATCAGTCAGTTATAAATTTCAAAATGTCATAAAATTTAAAAGGTCAACTTGTTTATATTTCATTACAACCCAAGAGCCATTGACTGATTCTAGATTATCTAATGCATAGCTCATTAAGTCCAACAACAACACAACCAAGCTTGATAAAAATTTATGTATTATACCTATAACCAATGTTTTCCAAGGAGAATTTGGGGGTAAACATTTTTTAAGGTTGTCATTATAGTCAGAGTTGGGGAACACGGCTTCTGAGTCCCTGTTATTCTTTTTGTCATCCATATTACAACAGATGACCCCAAAGTAAAGCCTCTGTCTGTCGACCAGATGACGTCACAACCCCAAGCAACAGCAAAGAGGTACTTTCTGTTCATGTACATAATCATCTAGCTCATGATTATCCTCAGTAACAGCAATAAGAAATATCTTTAATCTCACTGTGTGGGAAATTGCTATTTAAAAGTATTATTTTTATCTGGATTGAGAGGGCAATCAGAAGTCTACAGTTTGTCCACACAAATACAAATGTGCTTATCTTTTCAGATGGCTGGAATTGGAGCCAATAGCCAACATTTAAATCAGATTTCATGATAATTAAAGTGAAAATGAAACTAAAGTACAAATGGTCTGTCCTGAAGACTCTTTCAATCATCCCTCTAGGGCAGGCTGTCTCCATCATGACAGAGCAGTTTCATTCTTTTAATGGCTTGCTCCAGGGTAGGATGAGAAATGATTCAGATCATTCACTGGTTAACTTTTCCTTTCAATCCAAGGCATTCAAGGGTAATACTTGCATTTTGTCTTGGTTGAAAGTGCTTCAAGTACCCCAGTGGTGGTGGTCAGAAAGCTCTGTCTGAAGTTTCTTTAGGCTGCAGGAGGAGCTCCCTAACAAGGCACGGCCAGCTCCCTAAACCCTCAGGCGGAGGGAGCTCCGCCTTCAGAGTAATGAGATGATGCAAACACTCGGTCTAAGAGAGCCAAGAACGCGCTTCACACTCTATCTTGGCAGGACAGTCTCTGATGTACCACTGACAGGGCGCTACCCAGTCCATCCACACCCAGCGAGGTCAGCACTGCCTGCCACTCCACCAGCCTCACCATCTCACCTTCGCCTCCGACTGCCTGCTTCTCCACCCAACTAAAACATTCTTTTCCTGGGTGGATGATTCTCAACTCCAGCCTGCCTCCGAATAACCTGGGGGTGCTTGTTAAAACACCAACTGCTAAACCCTAACTCCCAGAGATTTAGATTCTGATTCAGCAGGTTTGGATTGGGACCCAAACATTTGCACTTCTGACAAGTTCCCAAGTGCTGCTGGTGCTACTGCTCTGGCTACCACACTTTAAGAATCACTGCTGGGCCTTGCCTCTCAATAAACACACTGCCTTGAATTCCTATTGTTTAACCCACTTATTCTCCCCTCCCCCTCACATAGTGGGTAACGGGATCTGGCAAATCACACTTTGTGGGAGGCCATCACTTCTCTGATTTCATTTTTCTTATCTGTAAAATGGGTACAATTCTTTTGTCAAAAGGTGCCAAGATGGGCTAGTTACCCTCTTGGAAGGCAGATACCAGTGGTTGAGCACCTGGCAATGACCAATATATGTGACTGTCCTTCCCTCACTCTTTGCACCCTCCACCTTATATGGCCTTGAATCACATATTATTACGTATGTAGTCCTGCTTCCCAGGTAGATCGCAATCTCCTGAAAAAAGAAGCACATCTTGTACATCCCTGCCTAGGCCTATGTTCTACATTCAGTGCCTCAAGAGCATTCACTGATGATGTTGATAAAAACTGTCCTATCTCACTCACCCACAAGCATCCCACAATGGCACATGGTACAAAATAAGCAAGCAAACAAAAACTTGAAGGAAAAGAATAAAGAAGCAATGTACACAGGGCAGTCCAAAGTCCTGCCAATGCACGGAGGGGGCAGAAGGGAAGTGATTTATCATTTATGCTTGTGATCATCATCACAAGCATATAAAGAAAAATCTAGACAGACAACAGCTACATTCCCTTATTCCCTATGCCTCTGGGGGAAAAAAAAAGTTCCTTCTAATAGTAAATCGACAGAATCTACCTCTTGCTGTTGGGATGGGGCAATGATAGGTCCAGAAAGAGAAAAAAGGAGGAAATATGGAAAGGGGCCAAGAAGAGGAGTAGAGAAAGGGAAGGGAAAATGCACCTGAAACAGATTATGTTTGGTATTCTCAAACTCAAAGTGGTGAGGAATTTGGGGACCTAGATAAGATTCTTACAGCCTTCTGTTTTTTAGGACTTCACATAGCAAACCCTGAGTTTGCTAACCAGTGGTTACGCTCCTTTGTGACTGTGCCTTAACCTTCCTTCCACTTACAAGAAAAGCAAGCAGAAAACCTGGACCTCACCTACTTTCCCTCCCCTCACCCTTTAGGCGGCATGCAGACGGTATTCTTCACTTTTCTAAACACTTTTGGGCCCTCACTAAGCCTGCAGTCATTTCTTCCGAGTGTGAACAATGAATCTGGAGATATCCTGGTCCAACAAACTCTGGGTGATGAAGCCGAGGTTTAGGGGACTAAGAAAGCTACTTGTAAAAGATTACCCAGAATTTCTCATAAATCAGGGACTAAATCCCATTTTTCTGTTATTTACTTCCCTGGCATACATGCTACCGTGCTTCCTCCAAATGTGGCAGACTGAATTGCTAGGAATGTTTTTGTTTCCTAAATGCTTATACTAAAGGATTGTGTTGTGTCATGTTAGTAATAGTCCACTGCACTTCAGATTTGAAATAAATGACATTTTCTTTCCACACATATACCAGTTCTGTTGCTGTTATCATGTTATTACTAATAACCCAGAGAATGTATCTTGTATACGTGAACTGGAGCTCACCTAGCTTGCCTCCAGAAGTTACCAACAAACGTTTCTAAGGGAACAGAGAATAGGGCATTAGGAAGAAAGAATATAAGAACTTTGGAGGTTCAAAGAACTTATAATGAGTTGCAAAAAGTGGAATCCAATCATCTCTTTTGAAACTATTGGCTCAATTGTATTCCAATGTTCAGATATTCATATCAGTAGTTAATCATCAACAGGCAAAATTCCTAGGAGCCCACACGTGTATCAATATAGACTAAACTCATCCTAACTCAAACAGGGAAAGCAAGCAGTGTCCATTCTCCATCTTAGCTAATAGTACCGCTATCTGTGTGCCTCGTTGTACTCCCTGTGCTAAGCACTTCATGAAGTGGGTACAATTATTGTTCTCAGTTTATAGAAGATGAAAGTGAAGCACAGGAATTGAGTAGATTGTTTCAGATTATACAGCCCAGAAGTGTCAGAATTAGGATGCGGGTGTTCTAGAGATTTTTCCCCATCTCTTCAGGAGCCTATCAGGCGATGGAGTTCCACACAAATGATGCAACTCAAGAGATATGAAAGGAAGAAAGAATTGTCAAATGAGTAGGCGAGTTAAGAGGGAAACACACAAAGCCTAACAAGAGTAGGGAACGGTTTTCTCCCCTAGGCCTGGGGGTCTTAGGGAAGAACTCAGTGATACCAGAAGCCAGGAAGAGCTGAGATGGGGCTATCTGCCAGAACCGGCTGCATCCAGGGAACTCAAGAGACTGCCGCTGGCTCTCCCTCTGCCCACTCTCTCCCTCCGTCTGGTCCTTCTCTCTCTGCCTTTTGATCTCTTGCTGCTAATGCTTTCCATTAGCAAAACCCACCTGGAAGCCAAAAGGCAAAGGAACCTGAGAGATGCAGTTATAGGGTCAGCAGAGAAGGACAGAGAATGGCTGTGTGATGAGAGAAAATGCAAACAGAGAATAACCTTCCCTTCAAAGATTACGGAAATAGATTCCTGTGTCAGGGAGCATTTCTTCCTAAGCTATGGAGACAATCCGCTCAAATGAAGACTTTAAAAAAGAGTCGAAGATTGCTTTTAGTAGAGTACTGTCTCTTGATTTTATAGATCTTTTTTTTTCACTCAGAAATTATCCTTTCTAACACCTGATAATACGTCAGATGATGCACTTAGCATGACTGCTTCAGCAATTAAGTAAATGTTAACTCTCAAATTTATATGTCATTAGATATTAGGGTGGAATATTTGACTCATTGCCCTAATGCTTGCCTTTCCATTTGGAGGAAATGGCAACGTTTGTAGGGAACTGATAATAAGTTAAGAAGTACTATTAAGCAATGTTACTGTTTAAATATCCTCTAGGGCAAAGAAAAAAAAAGTTAAATTATAATTCAACTCAAGCAGCACTACTACTCATTTTATTGAATTTGACATTTTCCTTCTCTGGCTGCAGAACCAGATGGCTGAGATCAAATACATAACAATGGGTGAAGAATATTTCAGGGAAGATGGAAAAGAAAACGAGGATCTAGTTTATTTCTACAATGACTCTAACTGGTCCTTGCAATTCTGCAAGCATCTTTGGTTTACAAAATGCTCTGTTGTAAATCAGTCTTAAGTACATTTAGCCATAATTTGTTGTAATATTTAAAGCAACCATCAGCAAGGTGAATGGTATGAAGGGATTCTTAAATGAGGCTTTAAATGGCTTTCTAGTGCTAAATTTAAGGAATTTTTGTTTTCTAATAAAAAAATCACAAGCTCCATAATCAGTCAGACAAGGAGCTGAATGCTAGCTCTTTCAACCCACAGCATCTGTGATTCTGGGAAATTGCCTAATACCTTTGAGCTTCATTTTTTTTGGCTATTAGCTGGGGGCAAATAATTCCTAACTTCCAAGGGCTTTTGTGAAGGTCAGGTAGATATCATGTAATGTGACTGGCTCAGCCCATGGCATTTTCTACAAGGTAGTTGGCATTAGTTTCCACCACATGGTCCTCAGTTAATGGGAGTATTTTCCCTTTCTCCAGAATTGTACCTTAGATGAAGAACAAATTGGGTATTGATAGTACCAAAATGGACCCCACTTGCCAAAAACAAACACACACAAATCCTGGAACTTCCCTGTTGACAATGTCAAAGCTTCAACAACCAAAATTTCCATAAGAGCCAAGGCACAGTCATTATGTACTATCCACATGGAAGGGACGATGGATCATGCAGTAATGGTGCTATTCTACCCCTGGATTATGTAGACATTTAATTTGTAGCAGAAAAAGCAGTAGAAGTAGCTCTGAATGTGAAGATAGGCAAAACACCCAGTACAGCAGGGAATGGAAAGGGTAAGCTGGTCCTAACTAGGGAGCAGATGTCCTCGCAGGAATTATCTGGAAAGGCACATGGGCCCAGCTTCCCAGCCACCGTAAAACAGTGATTTCTGTAACTTTATGACAGCAAGGATGATGCATTCCTTACTTAGAAGCTTTACTCTATGGGTGTCACCAAAGACTCAGAGGAATTTGAGGCCTCCTTTTTGTTCCCATATAGAAAACAAACCTAGTTCCCCTATGTTTGTGTCTCCTAATCAAAACTATGCTTGCACATCGTATAGGCTACCTTTTCCCTGTATCAGAGTCCTCAGGAAAAGGAGAGTTTTCCTTCATTGAAAGCCAACTCAGAGCAAAGGGTGACGGGTGCACACTGGATTCACACAGGCGCCTTTCAATCTTTTTCTGGTGACTTATTAAATGAAGCTCCCTGTCATAACATCAAAGATAAGACATAAAGCACTGGCTCCCTCCTCTGCTTCCCCTGGCCAGCTGCTCTTGCTCAGGGCCCATCTCCTAATTTGTTAGACTATTAAAATGCTTCCGAGCACCTAGTACACCTGAGTCCCTTGCACAGGCACAGAGAGTCTTCCACTTCACAAATATTTCTAGCCTAACCATTTTCTAATTTTTCTGCATGCTCAATGATTAAGCAAGTGATCTTAAAGAAGAAAGCATAATATTTTCAACTAATATATTATTGATTACATTCTAGTATTCTTTAAAATGCAATGTCTAAGAATATTCATAACATACATAAACCAATTTTACTTTTTCCCACTTAACAAGTGATATATAATATTTAATTTACTTTCTACCTATCTATGTAAGGAAAAAAAATCATAGTTTTTGAACAAGTATCTTTTGAAATGTTGGGCTTTGGAGACTGAATGAATAGTAAAATGGACATTAAAGACCCATTAAAGTACCAAAAGAGACAAAACATGCATTCTACCTTGATGTTTGGCAATGTTATACTTTATGCATTTAAAAAATCAACTGGTTGGTTTTGATGGTCCTTGTGTTTTGTTTCTAATTGATGAAATAAAACAAAAGGTTTCATGCCGCTCACTGCAAGCGCTTACCCACCAAAATCACATTACAGTTTATAGATAGCCTTTATTCTTTCTAAAATAAAAAAGCCAAATTGGATACAAAAGCCACTATTTTCCTTTTGTAAGCTTTGGAATGTATTTATTTTTTTTAATTGCTAGCTTTTATTTAAAATACATTGTAAAATATGTTGCATAAAATTGAGATTAAAATTTATCACCCTCACCTCTAACATTGTTTTTTTTTTTTAATAACAGATAAAAATTTTCCAGCTTTATATAGAGTGACCCTATGCGTCTTTTAATGCCTGTAGTTCTGGTGTAATTATTAACAGCTCTCCTTTTCACTCTTAAATGTGCATGGATTCTGATGATAAAATTGTACAATATATATACACACATACATACACATACATGTGTGCTTACATGGGTATGCATATATATATTCACATATAAATATAGATTTTTAGAATAAATATAGTGATGATTTTGTTGAAATGAACTTAGAGAAATGTTATTCATTTTGTCATCTTCATAGATTGCATTGCAGCATTTCTCTTTTTCTTCCTGTCTTTAATGGTTTTAATGGTTCTCTACGCATATAAGTTAAACAATGTATGGCATAGAATTAAAACTGTTTAAAACAGTTTGGCAGCTAATTAGGTTGAAAACAGTGCCATTAGAATGAGTGACTGAGTCATGGCATGCTTACTCATTGCGTCTTCTACTCTCAGCCACCCACTTAGAATGCATCTTCAAAATTCTTTTTTCTGGGGAGTGGGGAGAATGGTTATATTAATTTGATATATTAATCTTATTTAAATTGACATATTTTCTGTCTTTAACAGCAAGAACTCCGAGAAACCTTTAAGTTCACGAATTAGGAATTGCTGCTTAATAACTTCACAAGTCTTTGAAAGGGGGAGAACAGCCAAATTAAACAGTACGCACCACTGAAAGATTATTGATCAATGGCACTGACATTTAATATTTATGAAGGAATATGGATCACATTAAAGATTTGATTAAAGTGTTGAATCTTTTTTCTAGTCAATTGTACCCAGGCACATAAAAAGATATTTTGCATAAAATTTCCCTGGTTTCAGGAACCCCAGGAAAATCTAGAATTCAAAACCCCTGATCTAGCAGAGGAGATGAACAATCTTCATTCTCTATTATTCAAATATAGCACAATTCAAATGGAGTCCACTTCTCAATACACTCTTCCAACAAGATTCTAAGTATTAGAGGTGGGCAGAAGAGAGAGAGAGAGAGAGGGCTGGAGGAATTCACAAGGAATACATTTGCATTGATAATGAGCAATTCAGTGTCACTTAGACAAGTTCAGGCATCTATGACTGATCCAAGAGAGACAACAAACAAAAGTAAGATGTTTCTTAGAGAGCTCTTTGTGAAATAAATGTAGAAGAGAAGTTGTCCTGATATGGACACCCCAAAGTATAAAGTAAATTATTTAAATTTATTCTCAGACATGGTTTTTAAAAAATTGCTTGTTGTATGGAAAATAGCTTTTAATCTGTTAATAAGTCAGTAAACACATTTTGGGGACATTTTCCATCTTACTGTAGCTACATTCACAAGGCACACTTAATGAAGCAGTTAAGCTTTTGTACCTCACCATCAATATGATTTAGAGCAAAGGCAGGATGCAGACATTGCCTTAAAAAGTGTCTGATTAAAATGGAGTCCTCAGAACCTCCTGATGGAAATATCAGCTTCGTTGATATTGCCTTGGTAATGATGCCAGAGAACACAAAGCTACCAGTGCCCATATTTAAAATAGATGTAGCCTAAGATGCAGCACAATAATTAGTTTCGTTATTAACTTACTAAAAAACACATATAGCTGTTACTTTTGAGAATAAAATTTTAATTAAAGAAAGTTGGTATTTCAGTGGTGAGGGCCCTTGGAAAGCTTACATGATGAAATTTCATGAACAATGACTCCTAAGTGGCCTGGCATTATTAACAAGATCATGATGAAGGACATAGCTGAGCAGCTTAAAAATAAATGATTACAACTGCCTAGGTGTGAGAGAGCGGCCATTTGATATGTAATGCCCATGACTACATATCTAATGATGTCTCAGTGGATATGAACATTCTAACACTGGTAAAACATTTTTGGAGAGAGGAAGCAAATATAATTATTTTTTATTGTGTAGGTACAAATTGTCAAGTCATGAGAGGCAATATATAACAGTAAAGACCAGTCTTTGAGACGAACTCCTTATATATCTCAGGGAAGTTACTTCCCCTTGCCAAACCTCTATTTCCATCATCTGTAAAATGGGGTAGGTGATACAATTGACAGTATCAGTCTCATAGGGTTAGGGTGAGGATGAAGTGATGTAACACCCTTAACCACACTGTCCGGTATATTGATAGTACTCAAGTTGCTTATGATTATAATTCTTTAAAAAAAGGATTTGAAATTAGAAATTCACTTGCTGCTAAGAATGCACTACTGTCAGGGTGCACCAAAAAGGCATCATATTTTAATAATATATGGTTTATCCTTGAGATGATGTACTTTTTACTCATTTTTCAAGATACTGTTTTGAGTTATATGAATAATGAAAAAACTCAATGCGTATGCTGAAGATATGGCCAAGTAAGCCATTTTTTTTAAAGCATGAAATCCTTTTTTATCTCACTTTAATAAAAAGTAAAATGTCTCTGAATAACCGCCTGCTGTAGGCAAAAATAACTGCAACCTAATAATGCCAGGCTCCGTTACAGGACTGCAGTTTTGGAAGAGCAGCTGATCTCGGCTCTGGCACACACCGTGCGCTCTGAGGCTGACATCAATGTGTCAACCCAGGCAAAGCCTGTGCAGCTGTTTTTAGGCATCCAAAGCTCTTTAATTTATCTGCAACTAAGAAATATGTGATCGCCACACAGATGACTGCCCAAAATAAAATGGAATGAAAAGAGAGGAGGATTATGTCTCGTAGAGTAAGTTCATTGGACTAGGAAAAAAAAAAACATGCTGGTTTTGAAAAAGGCATAATGGAAACGTGATACAGTATCTGAGACTCTGGGGTCCACTTAGGAGAATACTGACTCACCTCCGAACGCAGAAAACAAACCCAAATGACGAAACAAGGATTGCTGAACTGATCACCAACCAATTGTTTGGCAACCTGAATGTCTGCTCAGAACTTTCACCCAATTATAAGGCTCTGAGCAAGTCACAACCTCTTTTGGCCTCACTTTCCTTGTCTTAATATAAGTGAAAAGCTAGGAGCCTGGGCTAAAATGGATTTGTTTAAGATCTCTTCTGAGTCTAACATTCTAAAATTCAAACAGAACTGCTTTACTGGGCCAATGATGTAAATAATTATAGGACACAATTTTTTTGAGCTCTGGAAGATGTTTCCCATCTAAATATCCTTTCTTTTTATTCCACTTCCAAGAATAACTGATACTGACACTGGATACTTCACAGATGCCCACAAATGCTTCAAATTAAACTTGTCAAATTCATCAAAGTTTACATTTGTGACTGGGTGCAATAACCAGCTGCAACCGAATTTAGAACTTTAATGGCTTCAAATAACAGCTACATTTGCTGCTTACAAAGATAATATTGAGCCTGAACCAAATCTGGTATTAAGTTGTTAAAAAAAAAAAGGAATCCTGATATAAATTGGATTTTCTTAGGGTTTGTTTAAGTCAGTCTATATTAATACAATTCAAGAAAAACAAACAAACCAAAAACACAAACAAAAAGTCTTGATTTGAGCATAATACAGGCCAAAGGCCTTTAAAAACATTTTGTTAACGCATATGACTGCAATGATTTAAAAAGTCCCTTTCCCTCTCCTTCTGACTATAAGTCCTTTAAGAGACTGTTTCTGTATTGTATATCTTGTTCTCCTTGTTCCCACTTTGTTCACTGAGTGAACAATACAATTGCAATACAATTCCTGCAGACAGCAGCAGATGCCTAACAAATGTATTGTGTTACCGTTGTAGGGATACTGATAGATAAAACAACATTACCGCCTGACATTATGTAACGTTTCACATAGACATCTTGTTTCTGAAGAGCAGAACCTGGGGGCAACAGGTATAAGAGGTAATGGGTACCTGTGTGTGGGGGGATCAGGGAGCCTGGTGGAAAGTCCAGGCTGAGAAGAACCTTGACTCTCAACACTTTCGACTTCCCATCCTGGGCAGGTGAGACTCCAGCTCTTAGGGAGAGGCAGTTCCCAACACAAGTAAGAGAAAGGAAATTCTCCCCCAGTGGAGCCTCAGGTCACATGCAGATGAGCTCTGTGGCTTTAGGCAAGGAGGATAACTCACTGTACCTCAGTTTCTTCAGGTTAAAAATGAGTACCAATGACTCCTCCAGCTCCATCAGTTCACGACCTTAGTGTTTTGCCAATAACAACAGGCATTCTCCTGTTCTACTTTGAAAATCCTGGGTCCTCTTCATTGACTAATAATTCCTTCTATTTGTCACACACACTGACCAAAATGATACATTACAATACCAATCCCCGACACAGCCTCTCACTGTAGCACATACATCACATAAATGACACGAACTGTTGATTAGAGCAGCATTAAGAATTACGGCATGCGGATAGAGTCAGCAGGCTAATGTTTATGATTTTTAACAATTTATGTTTAATTCTTCTGGCAGACTATCTACCATGCTCAAAAATGATGCTCAGTGGTTGTGGGATCACCAAAAATTGGCGAAGTCACCGCTCACCAATGCAAACTCATAATAAAGTACACTCGCACTTCCAAAAGCTGTGTGTGTCTCTAGACCATTCTTCAAGAGTCTTCTAGAAACGTGGTGTCAACTATTTGACTACAAGCAGTAAATGCTGTTTGTGGTAAAAAGAACCACATGATATTTCAGAATGCTCTGAAATAAAAGGCCACATTTCCAAGAGTAGAGGCAGGCTGAGCTATAAAAGCATCAAATGGTTTCAAGAGTAGACTGCAAGAGCATTTTACTAATCTCACTAACACATATGCTTAAAGAAACTACTCTTGGTTAAACCAAGCTACTCTTTCCTAGGAAAAGCTGGTGAAAGAAAAGAAATATGTAAAAGGAGTAATTTTAGATATCCAAAAGACTGAAGATGTTCCTTCTATAAGAGAATTTAGAAGCACAATTTGGGGCCATGCTGGGAAAAACAGAGCATCATCTAAAGTAGGTTTGGTTTTAATCCCAGAGGAAAAAAAAAAAAGAAATAGATTTCAGATGAGTATTTTGTAGTCAAATGTTGTGATTGAGATGCTTTCTAGCTGCCTTTAGATTTGCCCTGATGCAATGTGTTCTTGAACTGTGACAACATGGCAGATTAAGGTAGTGAGTCACCTGCATTGTGAAACATCCTTATGGACTACATATCCCCACACTCACACAAGAGCTGTACACTTTTTATTTTGGTAGTTAGGGGTAAATTTTTGTATGTTTTCAAGCCAACCACCATATGCCCTTCTAAGCAATGATTTACTCCCACATTATGTTTCCATACCAAATGGCCTTTTCTGTTTCTTAGCAAGACAGTATGGCTTTAGCTACAGGCATGTGTACTTTCTATGCAGGTAGCAAAGAAAGTTTGCTCCAAATTGTCATCAAAGGGGCTGGAAGGATAGATACGGCCCTAACTCTATGAGCCTAAGACAACCAAAAGTAAAACTGTAGTTTTACAAATTATTACTCACTGCAATGAGGGAGGCCATACAACCAAGGAACCACAGGATATCTCAGCCACAAGAGATAGTGAAAAATAGAGAGTTTAGATGGCCTTTAAATGAAGAAGTGTTTTGATAGGTTGAAAGCAGAGCAGAGTCAAGGAGTTAACATCCCATCTGGACTGCATAGTGGATTCAGGGTCTTATTTCCTTTGTAACCACAAAGCTAAGATAGATATGAAATTTCATGAGCAGAAATGTCTGCTTGAAGCTCTGCACTTGGGTTGTAAATCAAGGCTGCTACTCTTATGTTATAGTAACCTAGGTCTTTCAGGCAAGAGTAGGATATTTTATTCTTAACTGATACAACTCTAAACAGCAAAGTTTGATATTCCATGATTTTGGAGGACAAAATTTCCTAGCAAATAAGAGGGTGGTAGTCACTCGAATAAGAGGGTTATTATGACACCCCACAGTTGCAATGCATTTTTAGGAGACACAGTGTTTCCTGTTTATTTTGCTCCTAGCATAATCTGTGTCTGTTATTCCAGCCTAATAAATGGCTGCACAGATTTTTACTTTCTCAGTTTGAGCTAATTTTTACTTTCTGAAGATACAGATATATAATCATATGTATGCACTTACATACATACACACACATGTGTGTACACACACACACGCACAGAGGCACAGAGAGAGAAATTTCTTCAAGGATTATTGATAATCCTTTCCCTTTACCTTTCACTTAGGCTTAACACAGGATGACATCCAAAAGAGAAATTCCTATATTCTAGTCCTTTTTAATACCTATAACATATGACATTCCCATTTTTTTTAGTAAACTATGCCTTTAAAATGAAATTAGAATTTAAAAATGCCATGCTAGTATTTAAGTAACCCTGACAATATGACAATAAATAGCAAGCATTTAATGATAAAATGATGATAGTAATGATACTGTATTATGGTAATAATTTAGAAAAGCATGCAGGTGGCCTTTCAGTGAAAAGACAAATTAGAGTGAGTCATGCCCAATTAAGCACTTAAAAATGTAAAACTCAACATGCTAAAATAAAATTTTCAGTAAAAAGCAAATTTGTGAATGGGATTCCTTATAGAAGCAATCATCCATGAAGGCATGCTATTTTTTATCGCATATTTCTTTTCCTCAAAGACACACTACTATTAAAATTCATGACACTACCATAAACCAAATATCAGTTGTTTTTTCTTTTTATAAATGGGTATTTATAAAACAGTCATAGTCCTATAAATAATTGGTTTTCTAAAAAAAGAATACAGACTCTGTATATCTGAGTGTTAAGCAATGTCCCATATTTTGTGAAAATGAGTAAATCTTCTACAAATGATAGTTGTCTTTTCCCTCATCGTTTGGAGCAGAGTTTGCCAACTGAATCCATGCTGGAGAACAGGAAACCGGTTCTCTTCCACGGACTCAAAGAGAAAAAGGAGTAATAGGAAGGTCTCGGAAAAAGAGGAAATGGGAAGAAGAGAGACAAAATTCTACCTACCTAAAACAGTGGAGAATCTGTGACCTCATCTCCACCCATCCTCTCTACGCTTCTTTCACCAGGTACCAGCGCATGCGCACGCGCGCACCCTCGCACACGCACGCGCACACACGGAAATGCCTGGGGCAGCACGCAAGGAATGAGCCTGGAGCTGGGGTGGGTCTGCTTGATTCAGACCTAAGGCAAGAAAGTCACTGGGAGAGCCGGAAACCGTACAAGAGGGTGTGGGTGATGAGAAGGTGAAATCGTGGGGTGCATCCTGATGAGACTAGGGATGGTGTGAGAGTAGGGATGCTGACGAACAATGATGTTCAAGGACTGATGGGCCTGCAGTTTTGTTTAAGGGTTACGATGGGACCACCAGAGGTTAGGAAACGCTGGTTTAGAGAGATCCTGTCATCAGGCCTAAAGAGGGGGTCTTTGAAGTTCTTAATAACGGTTATTGAGCAGTTTAATATAAAAATAAATAGCCACTGCAAACTGAGAGAACTATGTGGAAATATCTGAAATTCCATGACAGGACATGTAAGTCCCCTCTTGATAATAAATGTAGAAAGAATTAAAGCTAATTCAAATATTGCAGTGTGCATGGGGAAAAACTTGGGTTTGAAACAAATAAATTAGTTTCTAATTATAAAACCTGGTTACTTTATAGACATTTTTTCTTCTGCTTGGTGTGAACTAGTGAAGCAATTACAAACAAAAGTATTTTCTTATCACATAAGAAGTGACGGCAAATTAATTTATAAATATTAAGCAGTTTTTCGGTTGAGCCAATAAAAAGAAAACACTTTATTGATCATCATGCTGATTAGAGTACTGAAACAGTATTAAAATTAAATTATGTTTTCCTTATTGGGGAGTGAAGACATGGTATCGTTATGTAACAAATTTTCTTTCTCAGGAATCCTAAAGTGTTCGAATCAGGTGCATACCAAGTCCGAGTTTGGTTAAGATAAAATAAAGGAAAGATTGAAAGTCAGTCCCAGAGATCATTGTGGGGAAAAATTTGATTCTGCATCTTGATTTATTGGAATGTCTGTCTATAGAGGTGTCAATCGAGGTGGACAGTATGTTAAGCAGCAGGTCTCTCCATGTCACACATGACAGACACATGACAGGGACAATTCGTGCTTGGTCCTATTTCTCTGTGGACTAGTTTCACTGAGACACAGGAGCAGTAAAAAGCCAAATGAGATTTAACCTTAATTGCAAGCATTTAATGCTCACATCATTGTAATAATAATAAAGAAATAAACTGCTATAAAATTAAGCAGGATAAAAAGTGCCCCCATTTCGTGGTGAACTTACACTATTTGCTTGGAATACTTCCTTGCATCTTAAATATAAATATATATATATATATATGATGAGCTTTCTAATTTTATTTTAGGAAATGGATTATGATGCATCACAATTTACACAAATAAAAGTCTTGGTGAGCATTCCGTCTATAAAGCAAGATGATGACTTATTGTTCTGACAAATGATAAAACTGCTTACAGTGGCAGCTGTGATTTATTGAAGCAATTCAAATACACTTGGAAAGTGTATTAGCTTTGCCTCTGCCCACAAAGGGCACATTTGAACAGGGTAGGACACTCCAATGATAAATTACAGACTAGAACCAAGTGAAGGCAATTGGCACATCAAATGCCTAAAGGCTCCAAATTCCAGCAAGAATGTATTTTCCATGATAATCCCTCACATACAGTGGCATCTAGAGCAGGCAAAGAAACAAATTAGCCCCTGATTGTTTTATTTTGTGCTGCTGCTTCTTTTATTTTAAATAGCAAAGCTTCTCTTGTTTACATCAATAAAGAGATTGGCACCTCCTTGCTGCATTCAACATTACCTTAAGCAAGCGTGCCATTACCACTCCAACTGGTGGAGATTTACAAATTAGTTCCAGAATGGAATTTGGCAGAGCAGTGTGCCTATATTTTACCAAATGAACAGAATTCAAAATGCCCTGTTTTCAAAGAATAAAAGCATGATTCTAGCTGTGTATGACTAATCATTTAAAATCCAGAAAGTTAAATTTCTAATGGAAGGTCACTGAATGGAATGTTTCACTGCATTGGCTATTGGATACCACGGGTAAGTAGTAGAAGGGGATTTAGAATGGAAAATTTTCAGACTCTTCAGAATCACTGCCCAGCTCTTGTACAGGTTCTGTGTGGTACCCAGAGCTAGGTTACTTATCAGTCATTGCTCCCTATGCGTCAAGGACTAAGCGCCACTTACGTGCATTACTGTACTTGATCCTTAAGAAGCTAGTCCTGGGATTATTTTCAGTGGACATAAGAGAATACTGAGGCACAGAATGGTTAATTTGTTTGACGTCACACAGCTATAAATGGCAGAGAGATTTGAACTCAGGTAATTGAATTCCTTAGTTTTTGTGCTTAACTAATCCATTATGTAGAATAAATTATTTATATGTAATAATTATTAAAGCCAACCTATTTAAAATGACTTATTTTTGTCTTTTCTATCTTTCTTATCTTTTATCTAAGTAGGAGGAAACTACTTACATTCAATTTAATTTAATAAGCATTAAAAGCACTCTGCCTTCATTTACATTTACATGTCATCTCTTTGTTTCCTGGAATGGTGGAGTTTTGTTCCTTGGCAAGAAAACCTGTGCAAAATTGTATTCCAGCTATGACCAAGTGACAACAAGTCTTGCTGACTGAATTCAGTACACTGATGGTTCTCTTATGCATTAAATTGAAGGACCCAGCGCAAAAGAGAGGAGCTAGTTAACTATGCTTCACACTATTTCCCTACTACCCTCCTCCTTCTTAGCCAAGCCTCTTAGCTATCACTCAGAATCAATCTCAGACATGTTTCTAACAAGCTTTGCTATCACTCTCTCAATCCAAATAACAGTAGGGAAAAAAACGGGGGCAAGGCAATCCTGCTTAGAATTTGAGATTTTGATAGACACAAACCAGGAAAAAGAAGGGTAGTATCAGGCAGGATACATAAGAACAAACAATATGTTCAGTGTATATACTGCTTAGTAAAGTGTGAAAGTGAAATAATTTCTGCAAAATTTAAGTTCAGTCACCTAAAAGGATAAATTTCCATTTTAAAAAAATTCACCTAAGCTGAATTTTCCTTGTCCTTCAGCAATAGTAGACATGTGAGAACATAACATATTGTTCATGATTTTAGTTCTGATGCTGTAACTTTATATTTAATCAAAGAATATAAAACATTACTTCAGATCTTGCAAAGTGAAGAGGTTTTAGAAATAATGAGTGTTGAACTCCTTGCCACGCTAAGTAAGAAGTTAAAATTCCTTTACAGACTGTGTATCTATGCGTATATGGATTTCTATCTTTCATATACAAACAACTGAACTATAACTTTTTAGCAAAAGTGGTGTACTTACATTTATCTCTCCACAACCATTTAGAGAAATAAAATACCTATGCATGCAAACAGAAAACTAAAACCCCACACAACATTACCTAGGATCCCCTTTTTGCTTTGCAATTCTGTATTCTTAGTAACCTCTTTATGGTGGAAGAAAACGATGTTTAAGAGGGTCACCTGGAGTAAGGGTATAGGTGTGTCACTTTCTGAGGTCAATCCCTGACCTCCACTCCCTGTGTTCTAAGGCAGCTATCTCACCATAGAGGTGCATGGCAGAAAGCACACAAGGATCCGAACTTAACCTGGAAGGCCAGGGGCATATATCAGCCCTGGAAGAAAAAAAAATGTACTTGGGGGAAAAAAACAGATAAAAACTTTTGCTACACCACTTTATGCCATTGACAACTGTTAAATTTTTAGTACAAGCTGTCAATTTTTAAAATCAAAGCCATAATATTAAAAATAAACATTCCAAAAAATATTATTATGCAAAAGTATGCATATAATATTGTTATAATTTCTGTTGATAAATATATGCATCTCTATGAGATTTAATAGGGACTAAAATCAAAGGTTATTTTTCATCAACCTTAGGTTACCAACAGAAGTTAAAACTTTCACCATATTTTTCTATGGAACAAGAACAGACACTAACACTTCATTTCATTTCATAAGGCAAGTTATATTTTCTAAATGTACATTTCCATTAGCAATTCAATCATGTTTGAACTTCGAAGTAATCATTAGTCAAGTTTTACTATTGATGAAGAATTTCGGAATAGTTAGTTCCATAAATATTATTAATAGAAAGTGATAAAAAAATTTTAAAATGACTCAATTTAAGACATGATTTCCATACTGGTACTGTGAGATGCCCCTACTTAGGCCTCTAAATTGCCCCTGAAATCATTTGTACCTTCAAACTCATGATCAATGCACCCAATTCACTTCCATCATATGTATTTGATTTTATGGTGGCCCCTCGAGGACTTAACATTTTTAAAAACAGAATTGCTGGGTCGCCATTTAGGTCACTATCCAAGCTCCATTTGGTTCGATGGGTTTAGGGAACAGCTCTTTTCCTTAACAGTGTAATTGCATAGTGACAAACATGGCGGAGGAGACACCCTTTGTGAGGCACATCAGTGAGAGACAGGTGGCTGTTACACACATATCAAGACTTTAAAAAAAAACTTTATGCACAAACCACAGTTCCAGACAGTCCTCCACAGGATTTCAAGTCATGAAATCACTGGTGGGTGGCTGTAGTGCTAATCTTTCCAGTCTCTGCATACTGGAAATCCGTTTTATCTTAGCTCCCATTTCCATCATTTAAAAATAAAGTACCTCATTGGTTTTAATTCCACTTAGATCATTTTTCCCTCAGAGTATATTAACATATGCCCTTTGAAACTAGAGTAGAAAAAATAAAAAAAACAGCAGAGTGGAGCACAAACTTTGCTGGCAGCCTCAAGGGGTCACCTCCGTGGGTACCAAGGTACAGGGAGGAGATGGTACAGCAAGACTACTCTCAAATAGAGAGGGGTGCGACTGTACCCTTGAACACACAGAGGTCTTATGAGTAGCTTATAAGTAGCTTTGTCTAATAAGTAGCCAAAAACTGCCAGCCAGATGTCACTTTTTCATCTACTTTACCTACCTCTAACTACTCACCCACCTTCTAGTCTTAATCATCTCTGAACACATCCCTAATAATGGAGAGATAAAACATTTGCCGTATCAGTAGTATTCTAGATGCTTTTGAAAATGTGGAAGAAAATTTGCCCCCAGTTTGAACCCAATGGTATTCTTGCCAACATGGATTCCTTTGAACATAGGGAAGAAAATAAAACTCAAGAAGAATTCTCAGAGTAGATTAGCTTTAGGCTAGTGGTTTTTAAATATTCATGGCATATTAATTGCTTGAGAATGCATCTTAGAAAAGCTGATCTGCCTGAGCATTAGAATCAGTTACATTTAGGGGGGAAAAAAAGCCCTTCAAAGAGACTGGAGAAATACACCCTTCCCCCAAAACTGAGTAATCCTTAGGGAGAGGTGGTACCCAGCCCTTGGCAGTTCAGGAAGATCTAGTTATCTGCATTTTTTATAAGCCCCTTCACCACCCTTTCAATCCTAATGCAGGTGGAACATCTCTTGAGAAACCATGATTTAGGCACCACGAAACTGCATTTTTCCCATGGCTACTTTACATCACATCTACATGTTTCCTTAGGAAAAGTCTAATTTCCAAAGTGCTACGATGGGCTCTTTAATTTCAAAGTCTTTTAAGTTTCAATTTGCTTGCACAGTGCCTCCAAATTCTTCCACATGCATAACACAGTGCTAATCAATCAATGAAGTTCATCTCAAGTTCTCTTAAGAGCAGCAGACATCAAACCCCCAGCTGATTTATTTTTCTACTCCCTATTTCCACTTCCGTGTCTTTTAGCTCCCCAAATAAAGCCATCTGTGGTGATTTCAAAGAGGCTCGGCCTTCTCTGGAGAATCTCACAACCCCCAAACCCAACTGAGACTTCCGCTACAAATCTAGCAGAAAGAGCCAGATGGCAGTTTTCATACAAGCACTGGCTGTCACCACCAGGCAAATGGACAGAATTCAAGTATCCAGTCTTCAAGACAATGCCACAGACTCTGAGGGCCAGGAGCGTGAGCTGAGACGGGAAGACAGCTCCCGGGGATGCTGAGAGCTGGCATGACTGCTTCACATAATTTGCAGTCAGATACTGTCACCGCAAACCAACAACAACCACAACAACAACAAAAGGAGGCAAAAAAGAAAAAGGTTTTTTTTGGGTGTCTGGGTGTCTTTTTAGCCTGTTTTTTCTAACCTTTTGAATAAGCCGTGGCATTTTTTTTTTTTTTAATGTTTTTAAGATCCGTTTATCAACACACGAAGATTCACTGGGATGTTTAATACGTGCCACCTAGTTTCTGGAGGTGTAATGTAATTCTCACACTACAGTGCCTCAAAATGGGAAGGGACACAGGATCACTGTTTCGATTCTGGTTAATTCTAGCTGTAAGACAACCCAAAGCGCTCGTGTTTGTTGACAAAATTATAAGAACACTTTGGCAAAGCATGTGGTTTTCCCATACTTAATATATTTCTTCAATTCTTCAGTTTAAAAAGGTGAGCAGATATCCGCAAGCCAAGGAGAGAGGCTTCGGAAGAAATCAAAACTTCCTGTACTATAAGCACTGCATTGCTTTCATAATTTAAAAAACGTTCCACTCACAAACACATGCCGATGCCTTGATTATGGACTTCTAGGCTCCACAATTGTGAGAAAATAAATTTTAGTTGTTTAAGCCAATGCAGAAAAAAAAAAGAGATAGAAAAAAATGGCAGATAATTGTCTTATCTTTTCTCCTTATGTCGAAGACTTCTGCCTGAATAAGAGACAATAAATGTATTGGCAAACTTGTAAATTCCTAAAATTCCAAGCTGAACAGGTGGTTCAATTACCCAGAAAAAGAAGAGCAAGTCTACAGCACACTACACATCCTTCAATAACTGACAAGCTCAGCAGCATAATAATTTAGAAATCAACAACTATATATGCATATTCTCAGTCATTGTTCTGAGGAAGGAAAAGATACAGGTACGAGAGATAAATTGGACTGGGAAGAGAATGAGCTTTGGACCCTAACGTGACATGGGATTACTGATTTCCTAGGGCATAGTGGGAGTTTAGGACTTAAAATCATATCAGTTGATCTCCATGCATGCTGAATAATGTCCTTGGAATTAGACTTCAGTAGATTCCCCTATCTACAAATTCACATGTCGATACTTGTCTTGCCATTTTTAGTAGAAAGAGGATACCATTTTGAGCTCATGGGGGCTTATTTAGAAGTACACTTAATCAGTGTGTCATAAATACTGCCAAATTAGTACATTACTTTCCATACCTGTCACCAAACATGGCATTACATCCTATCAGAATTTAAACAATATCTTACATTCAGACTTCAGAGACTGAAAATAAATGTAAAAATAAATGCTACCAATCATTTAAAATTAGTTCATCTGAACAATCACATTCTCACACGCATACACTTCTTAAAACCCAATTTCCCTTTCTCTACTTAAGTGTCTAGAAAACATCAGCTAAAGGCAGTAATAACAAAATAATCATTGCATAGCTGAACTGTTTTCATTAATGGACGGATAGAACAAGTGGTTGGTAGTGGGTCTTGCAGTCAATGGCCATCGATGGCAGCCAATCAGGATGTACGACTGTTGTCTCAAGTGTGCTTTCTGAGTCTGGCAAACAGCAGGGCTTACAGCACTGGGGATGGAGGCAGGGAGCAAATGTTTCCGTCTTTGTTTTGTGTTGGGTTTTTTGCAACATTCCCATTGCCAAGGAAACCGTCTCCTTCGTGTGGCATATTCACAGAGGCACTTGAGGTAGACTCCAACTCAAAGAGTATGAGTTCCTTGAATTGCCTCATTTTTAACAAGGCAAATTTTAAAAATTTAAAAAATTTTTTTCTTTTGAAAAGAAAAAGCACTTGGCAGAAAGTGGGAAAAAACCCTGAAAAAAAAATCTATAGAGTTGTCTCTGTTTGGGGAGATGTGCAGCAAAACCATAGTTTATTATGAAATATTTGTTGAATATGGAAGTTAAAGAAGATAAATGAGAGATGTAAAAGCTTTAGTTCCCTCAAAATATATACTTCTTTATTGAAGAGGAAATCAGGAAAGCAAGAACTGCATAGAGAAGCATTTCGTGTTGTAATTGCCGTTACTCTGCAAGATATTGTTGGGTGTTCAGGGCTCACCTTGAGTGGTCCCCGGATGACTGAGGCAATGACCTAGGCATCCCTGGACCACAAGGTTATGAGTGCTGTGATTAATTATTGCTATTAAAATTGTGTCACTATTACAAATAAAATTTTTAGTTTTCCATTTCTTTGCTGTAAGTATACAAAAATACAATTGATTCCTGTATATTGTCATTGTATTCTGCAACATTATTAAATTATTAGTTCTACTAGTTGTTTTGTAGAGTATTTTGAATTTTTTATGTAAACACTCATGTTGTCTGCAAATACATTTTACTTGTTTAAAAACTATGTCACAGATAATGTTGAAATAATCAGTGCACATGCAAATGTAAAATAATAAGTTTTGAATAAATAAAAATGCCATATTTATAAGAAAATGCCATAAACTGTGATCACAATACATGCTTGTATCTATAACATGCATATATATATGTATATATATATAGGCTCAATGGCAGGATAAAAAGAGACTAAAATAAAAATTCATTGTGGTTAGCATCAAGTTTTTGTCTTTTTTAAAACTTCCTGTACTATAAGTACTGCATTGCTTTCATAATTTATAAAATGTTCCACACACAAACACAACAAAAGCTACCATTTGGATTTTCTTATCTCTCCTCATTCTTGCTACAAGTTTCAGCTAGGCAGTAGTTTTTATCTCTGATTCATTTTTTGTCCTTGGATTGCTCTCTTTGACTCATCTCAATCACACAGGCTCATGTCAGCAAAAGCTGAGCCTTTTCTACCAGGGAGATCTAGTAGGTCTCATGTAGAGGAAATACAACAAGGTCTACATCAAGATTTTCCAAAGGGTGCCTCAAACTCTCTGACCTTTGTATCATAGCACCCCACCCTCTAGTTAACCCTGCCCATGCATAGATGAGTAGTGATAGTGGTATTTGTTTATAAATTGTTTTCTTTGGGAAACAAAACTCCATGGAAACTCATTTGAAGCTAGCTTGATAGACTCTATTGCATATTCTTACAATCCATTGAAATGTGTGCTCCACTACAGAATCCTGTACCCTGCAAGGTATGTTCTTGGCTCTATTCTGGTCCCTCTTTCTGCCATTTATTTATTTTTTTTTAATTTTCAAAACAGGTTATATGACCCACAATGGCTCATAAAAGTTGCAATGTTGCTGGACCTATTGCAAAACAAAAATAAAAACAAACAACAATAAAACAACCCCCAAAGCAGTAAGAGTATATGGGGGAATGTTAAAAAGTCTCTGGATACCTTCAAAGAAATAATGTGGGAATCAGGGAGAAGATGTTAGCAGTTAGAGAGTGGGGGGAGTCCTTGAAGAGCATCAAAGTCATCACTGTAGTCAGGAAAGATTGACAACAGTGAATAGAACTTAGATGAAATCATGGAGAGGACCTGTTGTGGTTTCAGGGAAATGGACAAGAACGTAAATGAGAAGGCTATTGCTTGTTGGTAACGTACTCTCCCAACGAACAGATGTGCAAAAATGCCTCCACCATGGAATCACATCGTAACAACTGAACCAAGTAGTGATTCCCTTGTAACCATGTGACCCCCATAGGGATTACAGAGAGTAGGTGAGTCACAGTGCTTTTTTAGAACTATATTAACTCAATGAGGCACACGCAATACTGTTGCCTTCCTGGGTTACAGTAACTGTTGTTCGGCTCAAGCAAGAACTGTTAAATTTATGAATCACTCATTTTGACAGAAGGGCCCATGATACTTCAGAGCTGGAGGGGGTAACTTAAACTTTGATCCCATGCTGATGGTCTGAGGAAAGGACAGCATAGGATGCAATGGCTGAAGTGAATCCATGCTGACAGGTTTTGCTGAATTTATATTTATGTCCCTGTAGTACACAGCCATATCTGAAGACAGTGGAAAGAAGAAAGAATTTTAAAGAGCAACATATTTCTAAGGGGTAAGATCCTTTAAGTTTAGATATTTGCATGCTGCTTTCTACTCCAAGTTGGAATACCACCAACAATTCTAAGCAAAAGTGAACTCCTTGAAAATGGCAAATATAGAAACCATCCAAAAGCTTAACACTTTCCCCATGGGTACTATTGTATCTTTGAACTTGGGAAACCTCATAAAAATAACACTCATCAAGATGCTCTGAACTCTTTTATCATAACAAATCTCTAAGTGAATTCACAAACCCTTAGGATCAAATTTGTGTTGGCTCTAGGGATATCAAGGTGAACAAAAGAAAGTATAGTATTCTTTGTGCTCTCTGAAAAGAAGAGGAGAAAATCCAACACATTAATCGTCATCATTTGAATGCTAAATTGGGAATGCCTCTGGAAGAATGAAGAGTTCTATCTCATATGGAATGGAGTATGTGAAACGGAAAGAAACAAAATTGATACATTAAAATAAAGAGAACAATTCAGATAATTAAAAAGTAATATGAAAGCACCCTGAGTTTGGAGTGTAAATTTTATTTAATACAAGAAGAAAGAAAAAAGAGTTCCAGAGAACTTGTCTGGAGTCAAAAGTTAAAGATAGGAAGTAAAGTAAGAAAACAGATTTAGGGTTGGGGAGGTGGTGGAGATCTCGAAGAATTTTTATTTTTATTTTAAATGTGCTTCCAAAGAAAAGTGGATTGAAAAACAGAGTGATTCCTAGATCGAGGTGACAGCTGAGAGCAGAAATTGTTGGCAAGAACTTAAGAAACAAAAGGAAGAGAAAAGAAAAAGGAGGTTCAAGGGTACACATGGTACAAAAAAATCTTATCTTCTCTTAAATTCATTTAGTTAAATAATCAGGTAAACTTGACCCTGGGAACAACTAGGTTGGATTTTTTAAGGGTTTTTTTCTTTTCTTTTTTTTTTTTTAAGCATTCAAGATTCCTTCTTAGAAAAACTGTACAGGTATATTAGCATTTTCAAAAAAACATATATATTGTGCTTTTCTTGCCACCTTTCTTTCCATACTATCTCTAATCCAACTCTTCCCTTTTTCTTTCTTTCTGTTTTTAACAAATTGCTGATTTCCATTTCTATTTCGTAGTAAAGACAACACATGATATGATCTGTCTTACTTCTCATCTGTATAGAAAATCAGAAATCATAACCATACAGTAGTATTTAACTGCAGAACAAATGAAAATGTAAACATCAAAAATCACATAAAATGAAAAGTGCTAAAGCAACTATTGCTAATGTACTGAATAAATGCCTTTTTAACTTCCTAGGGGATAGAGGAACCCTGGCCATCTATATGGTTTTGAGAATGTGTAAGACTTTAGGTCTAAAAATAGGATGATTCCTATTATTACTCCTAATAATGTTAACTTTTCTCTTAATCCCAGTGTAATACTTCTCATTCTCCTGTCTTTAAATGGAATAATTAGACCAATTAATGGAAGAAACACATGAACATTTCCATAGAAACGTTTTCCAAACTAATATTTTCAGAACAGCAGGTTTTGTAAGGATTTATCCATGTGGCTCCCACTGATGTTAGCAGAAATGAGACAATTAAAATCCTCATGTAACTCTTTGATAACTCACCCTTCTGTTTTTGATAATATAATGATGCAGACACTCAAAGTATAAATCACTTCCTTAGAGCTGTCAAGTGTAACAACTTTTACACTGCTTCTCCGAGTGATTATTAGATATACATTATTTTCTAAAATTTAAAAAAATATTAATGGGATTTTAAATATTAAAATGTATGGAAATTATATGTAGGATAATTAGACAGATAAATCTTTTATTATAATCACCAAGTCTTAGGGAAGGCAAATTAAGTTAGAAACACAAATCCCACTGTCTATAAGTTAATATGTCATTGATCACGTGATAGTGGTGTTCCAAATTCTTTCTTCAGCTTTGATGCTCCTTTTCTCCATCTCCAGCCAATCCCAGGAGGAAAAAAAAAATCAAGGTGAGAAACAGCATAGGCACAAAGAATGAGAAAAGGAACTTCTGAAGATAAAACCCCTCTCAATTACCTTGACACGGACTGCTTAATAAGTCAAGCTAAAAATACAAGATTCACTGTCAGCCTTACCCAACTGCCCTGGTTAAGTAAATTTGTAGATTCCATTAAGGTGCATTTTACCCCATACCAAATGTGTTTCAGAACAACATTAAAGAGGCAATAACCTTATTTCTTACTTGGAGCTGTTAATACTAACAATATGCCATTACAACAGAAACATTACTCCCAAAAGAAGAAATAAAGTAAAACACATCACTATTTATTGAACTTCTGTGCAGACCTATCATGAAAGGAACTGTGGCTTTGGTCTATTTTCAGATATACGTGTGCCACAGATAATCACATCTCTATCTTCCTTCCTGCAGTGCCATCAAGCCCATTCCATTGTTATGCATTCAGGAGTAAACTAAAATGATTGGAGAAAACAGCTGGCATGAACAGAGGGTGATGGGGCTAGATTTTCAAAGCCAGGTTATTTCCTGCCATCTGAATACTTGAAACGAGATTTGATAGGAGCATTATTAGTTTAAATTTGTAGAAATTCCCAAATTGCTAGTCATACAAAAATCTAAACACACTGTACCCTTGAAAGTGGCCCGAAGGGTTTGTGACATATTCCTTGGGTGTTTGAACTTTGAAAAATGTGTGTATATTCATTTGGTGACGTGCATTGATTCATTGGACTGTTATTCTATTTGATTCCGTAACAGTTAACTTCAGTTTTGGACTTATTTATATTTGAATTGGATGGCTGAGAGATTTCCATTTAGCCTTTTAAATATTCATACAACAACTTTACTGAGGTATCATATTTTCTACAAGACAAAGATAGACTACCAAAACACTTAGCTAAAGAGAATATTCTCTCTCTCTCTCTCTGCTACACACACACACACACAATCCCTGCCATACCAAAGTGAAAATAGGTACACATATTATTTATTCTTTCAACATTCTGCTTGCTATGTCATGGAATCATGTTATATTTATTTTATGCCTTAAAATTCAAATTTTTAAACATTAGCGTATTAATTCTAAATACTAGCTATAATTCACAAGATCAGATATGCTGACTATGAAATATTATAATTGTGCCTAAAATACAAATAATGTCAAATCAAAGACTGCATTTGGATAAGTTCCTTCTCTGTGCAGCCATTTATATATGAGCTGGCCATGGATAAAAATGTGCTAATTATTATATTGCTCTCAAGACGTTAGAACAGTAGCATCAGCATCACCAGCTTTCTGAAAATGCAGAATTGCAGGGCACACTTCAGAACTACAACACCAAAATATGCATTTTAACAAGATCTGGGTAGTACATGTGCATATTAAAGTTTGAGAAGCCCCGGCTACAGTAATGTTCCTTTCTCCCGTGTGAGGGGTTGGGTTGGCGTTTACAAGCAGTTGTTAGTAATCCTCAGAGGCCTGGAGTTGGTTTGTGTGTGGAAGGGGCTGGAGGGAGCTGAATAGCTGTACCTAAAGAAATGAAAGGTATTTTGGGTTTTTGTTCCAGCCAGAGAGAAAAAAAATCCACTGGTCTATTTTAAAGTTCGTATTTCTGAGAGTCTGACCCCCTCCAATGCTACAATTCTTCACTGAAGAACTCTTTACACAAATCGTTCCCTCAGATGTGGAATGGGGTTTGATCCAATGGAATCTATACCCCAGAGATCAGAGAGTTGTCTGCCGATTCCTGGGTGATACTGTTATCATATTACCAGTTAGTAAAATAGAACAAACAAGATCTGCATTCCCTGACCTGGTTTCTTCTTCCCTCGCCATCCATTCTTCCCTATGTCTTTTATCTCCATGTATCTTAAATTCATCACCACCTTCTTTGTCTAATAATCCTTCATTATCCGCTCTGATTAACTGAACAAACAGGAGGTCTGCTGCAAGGCTCGTTTCCACCTACTCTATCAGGGAAGGGAAAGATCCGACTCTGACAGCTGGAGAACCTCCAATGGAATGGGGATGGTGACAACACATTTCCAAGTTATTGAGATACGATTTTCACTCTTGTTTGTGTGTTTTCCTTACAATGTGAATGTGTTACATGGCTCTGAGTTCCCATATTCAAGGCAGAATCTCACAAGTCAGACTTTGCCAGACTGTCCAAGTAAGCCCGGCTGAGTTTCTGAATCCTTAATTTGTTATTACAACTTAAGTACTGAAGTATCAGAAGCCCCCTTTCTGGCTCTGATTGGGGAGACCCTACATTGGGCAGGAGGCTGAGCTTCTAGCCTCAGTTAGCAAAACTGAGGGTTTAAACTCCATTTCTATTCATACTAGTCATATCTCATGATGGCTGCCAAGCAGAGTGTGAGAGAGGTTTATCTTTACTATAAATAAAAGAGCGAATAAAGAAATTCAAAAAAAAGTCTAGGGACCTCCATTACTGTCTTCTGTGAGAGATTCCAACTCTGCTATTGCAAGGCAGGTTGGGGCATCACTTGCTCAACACGGAGACCTGAGAGGAACAGAGCAGAAGTACATTAAACTGGCATAAGGAAACCCCGCCAAAGCTGCACGGGCTTTGCAATACTATGCATTTTTAAGATTTTTTTTTTCATGGTTTCCTCTTGAACTATAATTTTAAAAGTAAAACATTTTTATGAAAAATGCTCTATGAAACTTTTTTTTTACCCAAAATGAATAATTTAGCAGATAGTTGGGAGTTGGGGTTGTGGGGAGGAGACAAAGGGATTTTATAAAGCAGAAGTGAGACACATCTCCACAATTTTCAGAAACCACACTAAATGATGTGCTGCAGTTTATAATCTAATCTAACGTAGGCTTCCTTAAGGTTTTTTTTTTTTCCTTCCTGCTCTGCTGTTTAGCCATCTTGACTTCATAATGTTCTATTTTCATAGCATTCAGGCATACGGAGTATCCTAGTCTATTAGGAACTGTCCACTGTAAAGAGCCATCTTCATTATTCCTCTGCGTAAACCTAAAGTAATATTGCTGGCATTAAGCAATACGGCTGACAGAAAGCCTGGCCAGTGAGAGACGTAGGCAGCAGCTAACAGGGCCAACTCACCCAAACCCCACTGTTCAGAGGACCTTTACCTTCCAGATCATTTTTATGAAATGAAACAGTTCCTATTCATTTGGGAATGGAACCAAATGGTAACAGGCTCTGAATAACTTCTAAGTCCCTTCTTCAGCCTTGGATTTCAGGTACACAGGTGGGGGGGGGCAAACTTTGCCTTAAGATTCATTTTAGAACTTTAGGAAGTCTTCTGGTTGGAGTTGTGAATATCCACCTCTCAGCAACTGATAGAACTAGTAAATAGAAAATTAGCAAAAATATAGGACTTCTGAACAACAAAGTGAACTAACTGGATCTAACTGACTTAAACTGACTGTTTTTGTACGTAAAACAGTCTACCCAATAACAGCAAAATAACCAGTTTTTTCAAGTGCTCATGGAACAATCATCAAAATAGACCATATGCTAGGCCGTTAAACCAACCTCAGCAATTTTATAAGAATTGAAATCATACAGAATATATTATCTAACAATAATTTAATTAATCTAGAATCATTAACAGAAAGACAACAGGAAAATCTCCAAATGCTTGGGCATTAAACATCATGCCTCTGCATAATTCATGGGTCAAAGAGGAAGTCTCAAAGGAAATAAAAAAAATGTACAAATGAATGAAAATGAAAACCCTGCATATCAAAATGTGTGGGACACAGCTAAAGCCGGACAGGGGGGGAAACTTTTAGCATGAAAAGTACTTACATTAAAAAAGGGAAAATATCTCAAATCAATAACCTAACTTCCTACCTCAAGAAGCTACAGAAAAAAAGGGGCAAAATAAATCTAAAGTGAACAGAGGGAAGGAAATAATAAAATAAAGACAGAAACAGAAATGGATGAAATGGAAACATTAAAATGACAGAAAAAAATCAATGAAAATGGAGCTAATTTTTGGAAAAAAGCAATAAAATTGACAAATTTAGCAAGATGCAGTAATAAACAAGAAAATAAGAATAAAAATTAAAAAAATTAAAATTGTCACTATCAGGAATGAAACAGGATATAACAACACATCCTGAAGTTATTAAAAGACATTAAATAACAAGTTAACGCTCCTAACTTCAACAACTTGAAAAAATGGGTCAATTCCTTGATGTGACCACAAACTACCAAAACTCCAAGAAGATAGAATAATCTGAATAGTCTTATAACCATGAAGAAATTAACTCATAATTTAAAGGCTACAGAAATTATCTTAAAATAAAAAGTTTTAAAAAGCGCTTCTGAAAATCTCCAGGCTCAGAGGTTTTCCCTAGATAATTCTGCCAAACATTTAAAGAAAATTTAGCACTAATTTTATACAACCTGTTCCCAAAAATAGAAGGAGGAGGGAACACTTTTCAATTCAATTTACGAGGCCAGTATTATTCTGATACTAAAACTAGATTCTTTCTCAAATGCTCCTTTACAAAAGTACATAGGACTTTATAAGTTTATTTTGTTGTTTTTTAGATGTCCAAGATCTTTGGAGAGCCAAAAATGAAGCTACATACATTTCTTTTTAGGTCAAACTGAAAAGGAAATTTGGAGTTGGAAACAACATCTAAGAGGAACTCCTTTTCTGTTTTCTTTTCCTTTGTAACACATGATTTGAACGTAAATGCCTCAGTTGCTCTCTCTGCCATTTGTTGTTATTGCCCAGCTCTGCAAAGTAATATGGAACCCCATGCTGAATAGCAAGGCAAAAATCCAGGGTTCTCAATTTTTTTTTTCTGCTTTTAAGCCAATCTGTATACCTAAACAATTAATTAAATATTACTTGCCTCTGGAACATGGGCATGCTGGTTCAGTTCCGGCATGCCAGTTTTTATATGATTGTCCACGTAAAGGCAATACTAGAAACTGTGTTTACACTGTTCCAGTAAAGCAATTAACACACAGGCTTAAAATCAGCCAAGCCTGGGTGCTTTTCCTAACTCAGCCAACTTTGGGACCGAGGGTAATTTATGTCACCTCCCTGGGCAATAATTTCTTCCATCTGTAAAACAGGGATGCTAGAATGTCTTTTGTGAATTTGTGTTGGAGATTAAATTAAGGTTGTAAATACTCAGCATAGCAACTGGCCCACAAGAGTCCTCAACCTATGGCAGATATAATTATTGCTAATATTTTTGTGGCTTTAATGATGTTTTCCAAGGAGAGTAAAACCATAGCAAAAACGGTGCTAACTAAAAGCAGTATGATAACTGACTACTAAAATAAACCTAAAATATGAGGGAATGAAAGGTTGGTTTATCAGCACTTCATTTCAATGTTTGACCACTGAGAAAATCTATTCTCAGTTAAGCCACTCTCACTTCCAAGTCTTTCAAAGCCAGAATAATTTAAAAACTATAGCCTTTTCAGCTATAACCTGATAATTGCTTTTCCATGCAGACTTGGGTTATCAACAATTGCCTCATAAAGAAAATTGTCTCCCCACTATTACAGGTGCCTGATAATGTTAGATCGGCAATAATTTTTTTTTCCATTAGAGACATTTTTATATTTAAGAGTTTTATTTTTATACGCACATACCAAATCCAAATATCACTGCGGAGATCTACCATTTGATTTCTACAAAATTTCTCAACAGTAGTGGTCTTTATTTATAATCACCACCAGCATACGCTTCCTTTTCCACATGCTTAGGACATTTACCACCCATTGATAGGACAAAGAATACAAAATCACCAGGAAGAAGAACTTGTGTGCCCTTCCAGGACCTCCGTGTAACTCATATGTCCTATTTAATCAACTGTGGAGTATCCAGTTCACTTTACAAAAATTCATTGTGTAGAGTCTGAATGCCTAGGGAAGATGTAGTAACTGACAGAGATTTCAATCCTGGCAAGAAGGTAGAAGGAAGAGATGTTTTGATTGCAATTAAATAAAGATTAAGAACAGTCCGCCAAGAAGAAAATTGGGATTAAAATCTCATTTAGCTTTAACTGACATAATTTTGTCCTGCTCTAATGCTTAATAATGTGATAGCTGAGGATGCTATGACACAACCTAGTGTCAGGACCAGATGAGGATGGGAGAGAGTCAGATCCCAGGACAAATGACTGCGGGAGACAGGAAGAAGAGTAAGTCAGAACAGCATTGTGGGAGGGTGACATGCACAAGGTATCCTTCAAGTTACTCCAGAAAATGTGGCTTTTACAGACATCTATAGAGGCTCTTTCCTATACAAGATAGTCCATCAGCATGGAGTAGTTCTCATAAATAACTCTGCCGTGTCCCTTTGGATAATCTCTGTTGGTCTCACTAAGCTCAACAAAAGGACTCCCAGCTGTAGGAATCGGAGCCTCTGTGCACTCTCAAAGAGCCATCATGTGACCTCGGTTACCTGGATTATTCTGCTAATAGCAGAAGTGATTCTTTGTGAGGTCATCTGCTTTCCCAAATACTAGGTAAATTCAGCACTTGAGTGGAAACTGCGTTGGGATTTTAGGTCCGATTTCAGATGTGGTGGTCACAAAAACTAAGAGCAGCTCAAAGGTCTCAGTCTGCATGTGTATGTCAATGTGCTGTTACTTCTGGGGACAATAGTTTTCATCTATCATTTCATTTTTCTCACCTCCTCACCTCCCATAGACTGCATTGACTGCCACTCACTTCCTTGACACCTGAAGCACTGCCTTTGCTTCTACTTTGAGCATGAGCTGCCTTAGAATGCATTCTTCTCATTATAGTTTCATTGTCTCCCCTCAGAGATGGCATTTCCTGGGTGATGAGAGAGCACTGGGGACAGAGGTAAGCCACCAGGTTGCTATGGAATGCCGTTGGGGCCAGTCAGGTCTCCCTAAGATGAGGGAGGGTGTTTCTGCATCCCTGAATTCTCCCATAACATTTTATGAAAGAATAAAAAATGCCACACATATTTTCTCCTGTGTAGACATTCATCAGTGAAGTTAGTGGAGAGGAGAAATAAAAATGTAGGAGTCAGTGGGGAACCCTAGATTTTCTGTAAATCTAATTCTGTTGCCCAGTTAACATATTCATCCAATGTTCTCAGCCCCCCACATACATCCAGAGTTTACAGGTTTAGCATATTTGTATCCACATTCTAGTACATGAGGACACTCTGCCACAAGACTGAAATAATCTTTTTAAAAAACTGTCACACAATGGCATTAAACTAAATAAAACTCATTATAGTTAGATATCTATATCTTTCTTCTTCTAAAAACACTGGTAATCAAAAAGAAGCCTTCTCCATGGTGTCTGAACCAAGATCTAGAAGATTATAAACTAACTCTTTAATTAACATTAGTGGAAGAAAATAAGATAGTTCAGGATGTAGGTAACACATTACTATAGTATGTATCTAAATTGATAGCCCAGTTACCCACCAAAATGATAGGTATGATAACATTTTCCACAATTCAGAGAAAATATGGCCAAATGATTTTCTTACAATAACAAATAATGTGAGAAACTCTTTTGCGTTCTTAACTATTGTAAAAGTATAAAGTCAATTCAGAAGTCAAATACATTATTTCCAGAACTAACATAGTGTTGAAAGAAGACAAAATCTCGCTGTCTTCTATAGGTCTCTCTATTTATTCTCCCACAGACTTTAAATAGGCCACAAGATAAACAAAAGAACATACAGCCATCCACCATACAGAGAATTTAATTCCTTCTCCAATCTGACAAAATGCTAGCAGTTGTCAGCATTAATATTCCTAGGGTGTCCGTGATTGGTACTAACCCTTAGCAAGGATTGCACTTTTTTCACAGCTTATAAAAATAGTACATGTCATGTATATATTACACATATATATATGTACATATTGCATATGCATATATATACATTCAGTGCAGAAATCAGATTACCAAGCAGGCATTTATGAGCAGCAGCGGGGAGCACATGCTCTTAAACATGACCTACTTACAGAAGGCAGAGTCTCCTAGTCAGGCGGTCTTCAGCATGACAATTAGCAGTTTTTCCCGCAGTTTGGTCAGCAGGAATGACACAAACCTCTCCCTAGCACAAGTCACTCAGCCCTGCTGGATTCTGCTGCTCTCTGGGTAACGGCATTCCATTAGGAGTGTGACACAGTAGGGAAAGAGACCGGTTCACTGTGAGACCTGCTACTCACTCTCGTACAGTGTATCGGCCCCCCTTCCCACTGCACAGTGGCTGCCGGGCTCTGGGCAGGAGGCATGTGGCCATCGTGAAAGTGAACCATGGAGTCAGAGTTCCACCGAGACACACGCTGCATTATCAGTAGCTTTCTTCCAAAGACAGTGCTTTTTTAGCATGTTATTGAAACAACCTAATTTGCTTCCCTAGTCTGAGAAACAGAGGAAGTTCTTGCTTTAAATTGAAGAGAAAAAAAAGAAAGAAAGCAAACTAGGAAGATAGGGATGTGGTTGTGGTTGTCTCTCTACTTTAAAATAAAGTAAGAGGATCAAAAAACAATTTATAAAGACTGTTTAGCATGCACGCCTGAGATGCTAGATGGGCGTTTGCTTCACCTTGTTGTACTGATTACTTTTCCACATAGAGTCAATCAAATGCTTTGTTATCTTCTCTGAGTAGGGGAAATGTGCTGATTTAAATTGCCAAGCTTGGATACTCATCCAAAGAGTACAGCTATGAGATTCACCAGCAGAAGTAACTGGACTGGAGGAAAAGATGGGAAACATATTCCAAGTACCTGCTTGCTGGGCTGCCTGCGGCATCTGCTGACTCCTCTGGGCATTGTACTGAACTGAGGCCACGGGCCGGTACTGTTGCGTGGTTGAGGTAGGGTACTGACCAGATGGGTAATAATACACAGGCATCTATGGAGAAAGGGGGGAAAAAACAGGTAATGACAACTGTGCATAAAGTAATTTTTAAGATAAAATAGATTTTTATCTTATAATTGTGATAGATTATAAAGATGGCTACCACAAACTTCTCCCATGTCTGTGTGTATGTGCGTGCTACTGCTGTGAAGAGGTGAAATTCACTCCCCAAGCCATGAATCTGAGCTGGTTCTGTGACTTGCTTTGACCAATGCAATGATGCAGAAGTGAGGCCTGAGACTTGCAGGGCTGATCCTTAAGAAGGTTTGCAGCTTCCACTTCTGCAGGAAGGGAATCCAGCCACTAGGTAAAGTCTAGGCTGGAGAGAGAGACCGTGTGGAGAGCAAAGGCACCCCAATAGACTGGATACCCTCAAGTTCCAGGCGTGTGAGCGCAGCCCCAGTCAAGCTACCCGAGCCATATGGAGCAGAGATGAACCATCTGTGTTAATTAAGTTCTGCTCAATTGCTGACCTAGTCATGAGCAATACCGTGGCTGTTTTAAAACAACCATTTTGGCGTTTTTAAATGAAACAAGAGTGAATGAAACAGTTACCATCAATAACAAAAAAGTCTATGGTAGTTTTAAATATTATATCTAACTTGTATTGTTTTTCAAACGGAAACACAGGTGAGACATGAAAACTGCCCATCACTAGCCTAAAAGAAGCAGATAACGCAGTTATGAAATTACCGGTAAAGTCAATCAAAGCGCATTGCACAGTGACTGGTACTTAGCCAGTATCCAAAAAAATTATGTTCAATCTAAAAGGGAAAATATGTTAAAATATTGTTTATACCACCTTCTGAATATTCTAATGACCGAGAATGAACAAAAATATTCTAATTACCTCCAATAAGATGCAAATCAAATGTGTCCTCACCTAGAAAGACTTCTTCGCCTGTCTCAGGTCATTTTTAGTAAGGCTATTTTCTTCTTGCTCTTAGTTAATTATTTTGCATCTCCAGGCCTCGATTTTTCTCCTATCATCTTTTTAAAAGTGACTACAGATGCACCCTGGTAGAAAGCCTACAAGTACTATAGACATAGAGTAAAATTACCAGCCAATTATTTTAGAACTGTGATTTTTATGGCTATTTTATTTTCTGATTTGCTCATGTCCAAGAGGAAAGATTTTTCTATTCAATCTTGTTATTGAAACATATGTAACACATTTTCCTGCTTTAGGATACGTAGGAACAAAAAATTGTATGGACCTGTGATTCTATAATTGCATGGAATCATTATGAATTATAATTGTGACTATCTAATAATATGGATATTCAAGGATAAGAAGCTGAACAAGTCTAAAGCAATCATGGGTCAGTATCTAGCAACTAAATAAATTATTGTATGCATTGTTTATAGTGATTTAATCTTACTATTTCTCCCTTTTTATATAAGGCAGTTCATAACAATAAAAACCCAAATAATTCTGGAATAATAATAGGATTTAGTTGTGCGCTGGCAAACTGTGGTGCTATTAAAGGTTACTATTAATGCCATTATGCACTAGATGCCTCCCCGTATTAAGAATAAGAACAACTATCATCTAATTTATTTATCAGTATTATATTTACATACCTTTTAGGAAAAATAGCATTTTGTTCCTTTAGAAAAGACTGTGTCTTGATTAAATATGAGCTCATGAATGTGATATCCATTCCCTGATCTCCCTTTTTATATTCAATGTAAAATGTGAAAATACCTTCAGGGATGAAGGATGGAGTTCAAACGCTTGAAAACTGCCTGATGAGCACTAATGGTTTAGATCAAAGTACAACAGGTTATTTAACTCATCTCATTTTTAGTACTCAGGCTTTTGCTTATTTGTTTGTTTTGTTTTTGTTTTCTTCCCCTAGACCTGCCTTCTTTGATACCTTGACAGGGTGTGCTAGAGGTTTGGCCCCTTCTATCCAATACGTCTCCAAGCAATGGCCAGCTGTTAGGAATTATGGCCCCCAACCATATGAAACAAACGAGCACCTGACCCATCCTTTCCCTCCCTCAGAGAGGAAGAAGAGGGAGCTGGGCTTAAATGATCAGTATGAATGGTGTGAAAGGAGAGGGGCAAGGAAGAAAAAAAGGAGTAATGGTATCTCAAAAGGGAGAAAATATACACTTTCAACCAACCATGTTAAAATATAATCAAAAAATGAGTTGAATTAGGAGGAAAATGAAGTACATAAAGGAAAGGAGAAACTATTAAAAATAAATAAATCTCCTATTTCCCTTCTTCAAATCCCTCTTTGCTTCACGCGTGTGTTTCCCACTTCACCCTTCCAGTGGGCATTTAGAAAGCACAGATCGTGAGTCAGACGAAATTAACCTTCAAGTTTATTAAATAGATTCAGTCTCTGCATAAATTTAACATATTTCCATATGTGTCCATGGGCTGAATCTCAACTCAGCTCTCTTCATTTTTCTACTGTTTGATAACCAGATTTGAATATGTTTACTAACGAGTTTTTTATCTGTGGTTCTTTAAAAAGAAGTTCATAAGTGTCTTGACTGATCATGTCTTGACTTTCTACTTTTTAAACCTACGGAAGAGGGAATAGAAGCATTTCTGTTGCAGACACATTAGGGGTTTTGAATTGTCTTTGCTTCTGCATTGTAACTACCACTAATCTTGAAATTCCTTCATTGGGGAAGGACTTTTTATCCTTTTAAAGCCTTCAATTAAACATTCTGCCAACTCTTCTCTTTGACAGCAGAAATGAGTAAGGACACAGATGCTATTGAGGTGAAAAGAGCTAAATTATTTTTTTCCCAATAATTAAGCTTGAAGTATTTAATTTGTTAGTGAAATAATTAATACATTAATGAAGCCTTTTCTCCTGTAACTTAAAATTATTTTACATGTCTTCTTAAATCCCACTAGTGAAGAGAAGGCAACTGAAGATGAACTATTAATTAATCATTCAAAATAAAATGAACAACTGAGTGACAATCATTTCATGGTAGAGGATTTTGTGTGGCTTGAAAAGAAAATAATTTATTCAAGATGTTAAGGCAATGAAACAAATGATAAAAAGGTGACACTGCACTTTAAACAGCTCATCCAATAACGCAATACTTCATAATTAGGATGGAATTTGCTTGGGATACGTGTGCCTTGAAAATGGACGAGAAAATGCCTCTGTGCATTTTATATCTTGACGGTAATCACTTCCAATATTCTGCAAGACATACCCAGGGGAGCACCAGAGATGTTTGGTGGTGAACAGTAACACATAATCAGTCTTTGAGAAGACAGTAAAAATCAGTGATCTGTGGTGTCTTACATGCTCAAGTCAATTAAATGTGATTAATGGCTACCTGTGAGAGCTCTGCTTCCCCTTAGGGAGAGAAAAGGACAGTGGATATCAGCTTATCTTCCTCCTTTATATTCATAGAGGAACTCCAGCCTGGAGCATCAGATTAGCTCCAGAAAATGCTCGTGAATTGATAAGAATGGAAAGAACACATTTCCTGAGCAGGAGCAAGAGAGAGTTGGAAGTCCTTAGGTGCAGGCCTTTCCTTTCACCATGGCTTTCCTTCTCTGGGCAACCCCATGAGCAGGATATCACATGGGAGGGAATGCTTTCCTATAGCTTCCATGCCAGCAGCCTGGAAAATGGGCTATCCCCCTGTTGTACCAGCAGAAATTGGGTCAGTTGCATTCAACTTACTTTCTGAGTCCCAAGACTTTGCACAACTGTTGAACAGAAGGACAGACTAGGTCCTTGTGGGAGGAATATTACTATGTACCAAAGTGCAGGATAAGTTGAATCTGAGGATATTCTATACGGAAAGATAAAAGTCAAAATGCACCAGGAATCAGCTGTGGGTCACAGGAGGTAGAAAAATCGCACTTACCTGTGCAGGTGGAGGCTGTTGCACAAATCCCTGTGGTGAGGGAGGAGGTTGGAGGACTTGCTGGGAGATGGGAGGGCCAGAGCCTGAGAACCCCGCAGCAGGAAGCTGCTGGCTTGCGGAGGCGATGACATAGCTTGGCTGCTGGGTTGGCTGTGGCATGAGGGAGGACGGGTAGACAGGACCGGACGGGGGCTCAGGAGTGTCTCCTGAGGATTGCCGGCTCAGGTTCATCTGGCCAAACTGTGTCGCCACGTCGTCTCTCTGCAAGCCACAGACATAAACGAAGAAATAAGCAAGATCAGCCTGGTAATGAAAGAGGCACGTTGAGGCAGACAGAAGACCCATGCTTGCAGTTGTGGGAGACAGAGGAAGTATAATTGGGAGAAAATAAAATAAAGGAATTTTCCAGACAGAACATAACAAGAGAACCTAACACAGAAAAATCACGTTTTAATTATCCTGAGGATCAAAGATGGTAAACAATTTGACCCAAATTTTCATCTTTCAATAGAAGCAAATTATTATTTTTTCACTGAGGACTTAGTCTCCTCAGGATGGCATTGCAGACAAAGAAGGCTTGGTGTTCTGTCCTGAAGGGGCAGCTGGCCTTCCCGGCAGCAGCCACAGGGTCCACTTCCCTGGAGAGAGGTGGAGGAGCCAGCACTCATCACCCACCCCGTGCTGCTGCTGCAAAGATGGAGCCAGGACTGACTGGTATGGGCCAGCAGGCTGGGTGGGATTATATTCCTAAATTAGGTAGGATTTGTTCACTGACCTGGTCTGAAATTTAAAAACAATACTCACTCTTTAAGCAGTTGCCCCAAAAGACCTAGTGATCTGAGGGGAAAATGAAAGGAAATTGGGGGACTGGAGTCCCAGGGGGAAACCTACATCGGGAGCATAGGGTAATAATGGTTACCATCCCAACACTGACTCTGAGATCTTTCCCAAACCCTCACACCAAGTTCATGTGTCTCTCTGCTCCTGACTCCTAACTCTGAAAAGCATTCAATTCCTGCTTAGCTGATAAATGCTTCAAAGGGAGTACCAGGCCACAGAGGTACTCAACATGGGACGAATGGATGATGGAAAGGAAACCACTGTTTTGCAGAGACGGGCTGCAATGCTCAGAAATGAGACATCCACACACACTCCTTCACAGTCAGCCCAGGGCACCCACCCCGTGTCAGCCAGTGCTGCACAGAAAAGCAGTAAAATCAGTGAACATGCTCTCCCAGGGGAAAAACTCATACACATATAATACAGTACCATGGAGAAGTGCTGGGTTGGAGACACAGGCAGGAGATGCTGGGGAGGAAAAGAGACTGCCGGGTATTGCACTGACTGGGAGGAAGCCTGCAGCCCCTGGACAGACTGGAGGAAAGAGAAAGATGATCAGAAAACAGGAAAGCACTGGAGCTGAAATCCCACAAGAAGCACACCACCATCCATTGCAGGTCTTCTGGGCTCAGTGCACTCCAGGGAGGGGAACAAGCCACCAGGGAAAAGTCAAGGCCTTGCAGACCACAGCCAGACAGCAATGAGGGGGGCTCATTTGCACGTGAGCAAGCTCTAAGAAGTTACTGAAGTATGTTTGATATTGTTTTTGATTAGATCGTCTGCATCTAAAAATAATGCACAAGGACAAAAAATTAAAAAAAAAAATTTTTTAAGAGGTTCACTCTGGTAGACTCCCTGGAACACTTCAGGATTCCATAGACATGTCTATGTGTCTCCCTGGGAAAGGAGCGCAGCTCTACCTCTCCCTAAGGGAAAAATGTATGAACAGCCAGTCCACCTTGACATTCACTGATTTATGTTCTCCCATCGATGAAGAGTTCAGTACTGACTCTTTGCTTACACGAACATTTGGTCTGTGATGTGAAGGGCTAAGAAAGAAGACGTGAAAGCCTGAATGGGATTATGAGTTTAGTCTCCAAAACAGAGGCTCCCTGATACATAAAACTGACATCGAGACCTCAGAAAAAAACGTATTTATTTTTTCCTAGTACCATGCCCTCACCCTGCAAGTCATTGGATGGGGCACTCCTCTCTATCTAAACTTAAGGATCCTGTTGAAATCCTGTCAACCTGCAACCAGGAACTCTAGGCTGTCAGATTTTATTTATGAGGTTTTATTTATGAGTGGATGAGGGTGGCACTCCTGGAAGACATACCTCTCTCCCTGATGCACTGCAGCTCTGAGGATTATGCAACCTTCATCTCAGAGTACTTCCCCTCCCTGCCGTCCAGCCAGCTCCGTACCTGAGTGACCAGTGGGCCTGCCATTTGCGGCTGTGGAGGCTGGACTTGCTGCTGAGGCTGAGGGGAGGGCTGCTGCGGCGGCTGCTGGGACTGCCCCACCATCGCGCTCCGCAGGGGCTGCTGACTGGTGGGTGGGTTGTATATTGCAGGAGTTCCGTCGGGATTCACAAAGGGCTGGCCTGCAACAGAATCATAGTTTGGTCCAGGTGAGTTTCTCAAGCTCTCCTTTGGCAGAAAAACCCCACTCTGACAGATACTCAAAAAGTAAAGGAACAGGCAAGTGGGAATCCAAGACACCAGAATGCTCACCAACGTGAAGACTTTCCAGTTTGTGACCCATCTGCTTAAGCTAGATGACAGTATAAACCCATAGCAATAGAAGAAGCAGCAAATAAATCCACCACCTTCAGGGAGCTTTGCCAAAGCTAAATGGATCTGTGGACAGTGGCACCGAATGGAGAGGCCCGTGGAGAAGCAATCTTCTCGAAGCCATATGTTTTGATGCCCTGCACCTCACAGCCATCAGCAAGATAACATACACTGAGAGATAACAGCTGCTGCTTTCCATTTACACAACTCTGGCTACATTCAGTGGCAAGTTATTTACCAATACATTTATTTTGCTTCTGCTAAGCCTTGCCGCCAATTCAGAATCATCATCAGTTCCACAAATATATACATACAACAGGACATAACACATGCATTCACTCTTTCTCTGAACAGACACAACCAAGGATACCTGGGGTTTTAGATTTTTAAAGTGATGCATAATATACTCATTACAGAATCATCTTATGATATAGAAGCTAATATATAATATTTTGCTTTATGAAATAATGGTATGGTTCACTAGCATTATTACTGCTATTAATAAGAGTATTGCTTTATACTTGAGCAACATTTTACCGTTTGCACAATAGTATCATTTGGAACTCATCATGATTCTGTGAAGGAAGAATCACTCTGTTTTTCAGAAAAGGAACTGAAGGCCCACCAGAGAGGTTAGAGGAATAAGGAGCTGAAAGGAGGTGAGCAAAGGGCAATAGATGAGAGGGAAGGGGTCCAGGGTAAAGGAGAGAGCAAACTGATTCCTAAGGCGGCAGGCACAGTAAGAGGCATCTTACTGATATGACTGTAACTCTTCCAACAATCCATAGACAGACAATCTTATTTCCACTTTAGAAAAATGAAAATTAGGGCTCAGAGTGACCAAGGAACTCATTCACAGGTAAAGAAAACAGGAAGTGAGAGAACCAGAAAATGACCTCGGTCAGCAAGACTTCAAAGTCTATTCACTTTCCATTACACGAAATGATGTAGGTGAATCATCCCAGTTTACATAATGGATACATGGTATGACTAGGTAAACATGAAAAATAAATCCAACGATAACTGAAAATTATTAATCAATGCTTGAAAAGTCAGATGAGGTGGAGACATGGTTCACAGTGAAATCACACCCAGTATTGGCAGGTGAAGAATGACAAGAATCCGATCATGGAGAAATGAATCGGCAAACTGTCTGTGGAGCTACTGGTGAGTCCCTTCTTCCCTTTTCCGTAACCCCTGCAACCCTACTCAAAAAGGAGCAATAGCAATGTTCTACAAACAGAGTCACAGAAATATTCTATAAAAATCTGAGCAAATGCCTAGAAGAAACAGGCCCCACAAAGAATGGGGTCGGTATTTTCGAGGAAAGTCCTCCTCATCTTGGCATTAGGGAGACCGGGAGAGGCAGCATGCTGAGTTCTTCCCAAGCACATATTCTAAAACCTCTCAGTCCATACATTGTTCTGATACACAGGGCTTGCATGAGTGTTCTTATCCAAGGTGAGAAGCATGTCATAGCAGAGGAAATCAGCCTTGGTCTTTAATAATAATAAAAATATATATATATACACACACATAAGCATACATATATATATCAATCACGTATCATCAGTCATATAAGAAAAATTAGCAAGAAAAGGGAGCAAGACAGAGGTAAAATCTAAAAACGAACACAGAGGAAGTAAAATATTCTACTGGAAAAAAGTATTTATGATATTCATACAATAAGAACAGACTGTTATAAAGTGGAAACTAAGCTAATTAACTAAGAGAATATGCTAAGTGAAAGAAATTAATCACAAAAGGACATCTGTGTAATCCCATCGATTACATACAAGATCAGGCAAAACTAATCCATGGTAATAGAAGTCAGATTAGGGGTACCTCTGAGGGGGCATGTGGGAGCCCACAAGAAGACCAGACATGTTCTGTGTCTCATTCAGGGTGATGTTTCCACAGGTGTTCACGTATGTAAAAATTTACCAAGGATTACAATTCGGATGTGTGCAGGTCACGCATTTCACTTGTGTGGTTTATATTAATACTTCAGTAAATAAAATTAAGAAAGTAAAGTAGAACATCTTGGGTGGGGAAGAAATGCTGAGGTTGCAGTGGAGCCAGACAGCAGCAGACTTGATTTTGGCTCACTTGGGAACTGTAAGGGCAGCTTAGTATTTCTCATTACTGCCATGGATTTTAAGCACAAGTGTATTTGTTTGCTTATAACAAGAAACTTTAAATGCTGCATATTCATAAACATACCTCCCAGAACTAAGGAAGTTCTGATAAGAATTTCATAACCAACAATAACGTACTGTGGTGAGAAAGCAAATGCACCAGAGCTATATTCTCAGAACAACGACTAAATCGAGTATTTTCTCTCTCTTTTTTTAATATTCTTCATATTCCAGGTACTTGTTTTCCTATCATTGTCATTCAATTTTAGCTACATTTTATTGTTTTAAGTTTATTTTCTTTTTTAAAAAATAACTTTCTTCTAGATTCAAAACCTGTAACCCATTTCCCCCCCTAAACCAGCAATTTGGGAAAGAATTTAAAAAAAAAAAAAACTTCAATTTTTAAAAATTTATCAGCTCACTTAGTGTTCCACTCTTTAGTTTCCCTGCTTTTTGTTTGTTTTTCATTTTAGAAAGATAAGGGGATAATTTTAGGTACTTAACTTTAAAAAAAACCTCCAGAGACAAGTCTACAACTTTATCTGCAATTATTTCAAAATCAGTCTCACCGTGTTTACACACACACACACACATACACACACACATGCATGGGCGCATGATGGAAAGCAAAAAGAAAGGATTGTTATTATATTACTATATGACTTTTGATTTACCCCAGTGAGAACTAAGGAAGTGTAAAAAACCAACAATAATTAGGGTTTAAAAACATAACTCCAAAATACTCATATGTCCTTTTAGATAAACTCTAGATCCTTTGCTTGAAATGCAATTAACAGTACTGTGGACTAGAAGAAAAAGGTGTTTCTAAATAATTGCATATGAAAAGTACTAATGATTCACTTAAGTAGAAAGAGATGGCACGTTCTTCCAGAAAGAGAAGAGAGTATAAAAACTGATTTTGCACTCACCAAGGAGCGGTGAAAAGAACCTAAGAATATAAAAGAGGGTGGATGCCAGGGAAGAGAAGAAAAGCAATTTCCTAAGAGACCCAGGATGGACGACGATTGGTTTTCAAGTCAGGCAATGACAACCTCTCTATATTCTATGATTTCTACCCATCCAGATGCAATTACTACTGAATATAAGCAGCTAGTTTGAATGACAGCTGCTGAAGACCAGAGGGAAAGAGAGGACTGGCTGGCCCTGGGCCTGTCCATCCTGGAGGAGGCTTTCATGTCAGAAACCGCACAAGCATGCCCACCAGGCCCTGACACGTGTGCTGGCACAGGTAAAGAGAGAGCAATGACAGAAATAAGCCGGAGCACCTTAAGTGCACAGCAGGGGCAGATGAAAAGGCCAAATGCAGGGTGTTCATTCCTCTCAAATATATGACAATAGGTAAAAAACTGCTTCCACTATCCACATTGACATGTATAATGGGTAAGAGATGTTATTTTAATAACGATGTAATTATTGAGTACCTGCACGGTGCCCAAGACTTTTTTGTCTGTTCCAGGGAAGCAAAAAATAATAATAATAATAATTAAAAATAATTAAGTATGGTCCCTCCCCACAAGGGGCTTATAAATGTGCTGGTAATAGGGAAATTAATCCATGGGCAATTCACACAAGCAGCAAATTTAGTCATATGCTCTTGGTTTCTAATACCAAAGCATTTCTGCTACATAATTGACAGAAGGGTAATTATTTAAAAAGAGAAAGAAACGGTGAGAAAAAGAGATTTTCCTCTACTGCTCCTTAGAAGGTGATATTCAAATTCTAAGGGAGCTACTCATTATGCATAGGCAAAGATTAAGTCAGATCTTGCAAAGATACACTTGTTAGGTAGCATACAGAAATTTCATGGCACATTTAAGAAAAATGTGGAAGCAGTTTGGATAAATATGTGCTAGAAGTCCTGATAAAAATAAAAATGGAAGCCTATTAGGAGCATGTGAGGGAGAACAGCCTTAAGAGGCTACTCAAGTGAGATCCCTGCAGATGGCAGGCCCTAACATAACACAGATACTGAATTTGCACCAGATAAAGGCAAAGCAAAACGGCAAACAACATACATAGGCATTAACAAGTACTTGAGGGATGCTGATGCCTATTGGCATTTCTAGATTATACTGAGCTGAAAAAAAGAACAAAAACAAACAAACAAACAAAAAAAAAAAAACAGCCCAACAAAGCTGAGCTTTCTGCTAAAAATTTCCCAAAAGATTCTGGGTTCAAGACAGCTAGAGGAAGATCTAATGCAAGAGTCCAGGCTTGCCTTGCAAGGATGAAGATGTCAGACAGAAACAACATTGAAAAACAGTCTCTGTGGCAACTCACTCATCAAGATGCCTAAAGAGCAAAGAAAGACCAGGCAAGAGGTCTTGAGTTAGAAACGGACCAGCTAAAAGCTGAGTCTGAGGCCAGACACAATTAAAAGTTATGGTTGTACTGAGGGAACTGAAAGGGTATTTGTGAGTAGGTTGGTTTCAGTGTGTCGAATATTTAGTACTTAGTAAGAGCCAAGTCAATTGTGCTGACAAAGGAAGTTTCATTTTTGTTTTATTTAGTGGACACATGATTGGCAGACACCTTAGTATTTTTAAATCATTGATTGTCTTATTCTTGCTTAAGACAGACGTTTTATCCATCATAATTTACACATAAAACACATTCCAAATATATGACATTAAGTGAAGAACTGCTCCACTATCCAGATCAACATATATAATGAGTAATAGACATCATTTCAACAACAAAGTAATTACTGAACACTTGTACAGTGCCCAAGACTTTCTTATCCATTCTGGGGAAGCAAAAAATAAAATCAAATAACTAAGTATGGCTCCTCTCCACAAGGAGCTTATAAGTGTGTTAGTAACAAGGAAATGAACCCAAGGGCAATTCACACAAGAAGCAAAGTAGTCATATATGCTCTTGACACCGAACACCAAAGTATTTCTGTTATGTACTGGGCAGAAAGGTATTTAGGAAAGGGTGTGGTTTCTAGGTTCACAAGTGATGGCAGATAAAGAAGATGAGTTCTAACTCAAAGGAGGCAAATTTTTAGTTTCAACAGTAGAGATCATATATGAGATTTGCTAGATATATACATATGCATACACACACATACCATAACCACAGATCCAAATATATATTATACATAATAAATACATGTACACATACATGGGTGTACTTTCAATTTACAAAAATAAACATAATCTAGAAAAAAGAAATACAATAATTCACCTTGCATCTCACCATTCAACTTTAGTATACACTATATTATATAATACATTTTCCTTCTGGTCTAGAGATATTTTCAATCTAGCATTTGCCAGATCAGACAAATGTGTATAAAGAAGCTGTTCAACAGTGTTATTATATCCTTTTCCTTAGTTGGGATCCTTTTACAAAAGAGATATTTTGATAACAGCTCTAAATGACTCAGTCCAATGAATAAGAATTGAGACTTGGCACCAAACAGCCTCTATTTCTTTTTTCTATAAACAAGATTATAGATGATAATATACACATACACATGCACAACCATGAGATCATTACAAATAATATTCCTGCATTATACCCCGAAAAATACTCTGTTGAGCTTTTTCGAAACACTCTGTAATTTTGCTTAAAACAAACCACTCCAAACAAATGTGTGTGCTCTTTTCTGCAAGCCCTTCATCTCAATTAAAAGTGGAAGAATTTAAATGAACAGAGTCAGATCACACTTTGATCAGTACCCAGAGTAATGAATATGAACCTCGTCTTGTTTTAATTTCCTTTATAGAGCTTTCAATAATCCAAATAAAATAAAAGCAATCGAAAAATCTTCCTTAGAAGTATTTAATCTGAAGTTTTCAAATGGTTTTCAATAAAATGATTATGCCTTCTTTTCCCTCAAGCTTATGGCATTTTCAATATGCCTCAATCAAACACGATGCCTTGAGAATGCACCATATGTTTTATGAAAATGTGACAATTATTCAAGTAACTATTTTACTATAGTTTTCATGTTTCTCTCAATTTCCTAATTACTAGTAGCACTATCTATGTGAGAAGATTGAGACAGATCATTTTTATGAGATACTCATCCAGTTTTACATTTTTGAGTTTAGCTAATTGAAGAAATTCTCTGAAATGATCTAAACCAAACTTTAGGTCTATTTCAAAACAATTCCATTTTTTTCCAGTCCCTAATAAAGGCCTCTTAAGAAGGTGACTAGTCAGTGTCAAGCTTTCTAAACTAGGGATTCTCAGCTATGGCACTACTGGCATACAGATAATCCTCTGTTTGTGGGGTCTGTCCTGTATAGTGTAGGATGTTTTGTAGCATTTCTGGTCTCTATCTATTAGATACCAGTAGCAGTCCCCTCCTCCCCAGCTCATGCTAATCAAAGTGTCTCCAGATATTGTCAAATGGCCTTGGGGGGCATGGGCAAAATTGGCCCTGGTTGAGAAGTTTCCCTGGCGAAGCAGATATGCCTCAGTCTATCTGCTGATGTTAGAATCTCAATGCCCTAGATGTTTTGGAATCAATGTGGAAGTTAACTGATTCACTAGAGAAATTAAAAATTAAAGAACCAATGGCCATTCATCATGGAAGAAACCATAATCATATAGTGAACAATTTTCTAAACACTACCAAAACAAGTCTAGGCCTAACAATTCTAAAATACCAAGAATTTGCTCTCTGTACTCTCATCACCATTGCTATTTCTTATTCTTTCACAGGAGCTGGGTGAAGTTCTAAGGAGAGAAAGCAACTTCTATGGTTAAGAATCCATTCTATGGCTCAAAATGGCACCTCTGTTTTTTGAAATATCCCCAGACGCAAAACCACTTTTGACATAATACAGGCTAATCTGGGATCTAGCCTGAAAAACACAAAATTTTAATTAATATATCCCAGCTCATCACACTATTTGCTCTGATTTTAGCTCTTAAAGTGTCTCATGAGAGACATTTTGATAAGGGAAGGGAAGGCAGAGAAAAAAGTGGATGCTTCTGGGAAGTGTTTATATCTGTATCAATCTCAATGCTGATAAGGAGATATAAATATGGAGATACAGATATAGCTACAGGTATCTTCTTTCTAAGCAAATATTCTACACAGCTGTTTGTGTACACAGCACTCCTGGTCAGAAATTTTCAGAAAACTTGCTAGCAAATTCCTAAGATCAAACACAAGAAAAAACCTCTGATATCCTTGTGTCCCTGATAAAGCAGGTGGTAACTAACCTGTATGTGGATTAAGAAGGATGCTTCCGGGCGGGATGCCTGTTGCAGCTTCAAGTGGAAGGAGGATGTAGCTGGTGCTGCTGGGAGCGACCTGGCCCCCCATTCCATTCTCAGGATAGGGCACACAGCCTGGAGAACCGGCTGCCATGCCCGAGACCAGGGGTGTGCTCTGGAGAGGCGGATGGGTGCGGGACAGTGATCCTGAGGAGCCTGTGCTGCTAGAAGACTCAGAACCTGGCAGAGAGAAAGCACAGATCTGAGTCTGAATGCTCAATTTTCTGTAACCCATCATTAAAGATTTTGAGGTGTGTGTTTCAGCATGAGATTAGCTAATGCCGCTTCCATATTTTAGGCTCATAGTTCATTGAAATCTTTGCTACATATTTTTCAGATATATCAATTTTCTAGGAAATGAGAAATTACAAATGAGCTCTCTTGTTCCAACAACTCAATAGGAAAAAACAAAAAAAAAAAACCCAAATAATCCAATCTAAAATGGGCGAAGGGTCTGAATAGACATTTTTCAAAAGAAGACAAACGAAATGGTCAACAGGTGTATGAAAAAAATGCTCAATGTCACTAGTTACCAGAGAAATGTAAATCTAAACTATAACAAGGTATCATCTCACTCCAGTTAAAATGGTTTTTATCAAAGGACAGGCAATAACAAATGCCAGTGAAGATGTGGAGAAAGGGGAACCCTCATATACTGTTGGTAGGAATGCAAATTAGTGCAACCACTACAGAGAACAGTATGCAGGTTCCTCAAAAAACTAAAAAGAGAACTACCACATGACCCAGCAATCCCATTACTAGATATATATCCAAAAGAAAGGAAATCAGTATATCAAAAAGATATCTGCACTCCCATGTTTATTGCAGCACTATTCACAATAGCCAAGATTTGGAATCAGTCTAAGTGTCCATCAGTGAATGAATGGATAAAGAAGTTGTGGTACATAAGCACAATGGAATATTACGTAGCCATAAAAAGAAAGGAAATCCTGCCATGCAATAACATGGACGGAACAGGAGAACATTATGTTAAGTGAAATAAGCCAGGCACAGAGAGACAAGTCTCTCATGTTCTCACTCATATGTGGAAGCTAAATATTAAAACAATGGATCTCATGGAGACAGATAGTAGAATGATGGTTACTGAAGGCTGGGAAGTGTAGTGGGGCAGGGATGAGGAAGTGGGGAGTGGGTACAAAAATATAGTAAGATAGTTAGATAGAATGAACAGCATTTGATAGTACAACAAAGTGACTGCAGTCAACAATGTTGTGGTATACTTTAAAATAACTAAAAAACAAGAATTGGAATGATCCTAATGTAAAGAAATGATAAGTGCTTGAGGTGATGGATACCCCAATTACTTTGATTTGATTAACACACATTGTATACCTGTATCCAACATCACATGTACCTTATAAATATATGCAATTTGTATTATTATGTAACCATAATAATTAAAAATAAATTTTTTAAAAAAAGAATGAGCTCACTTATATTCTCTCTCTTTCAGCTTTTTCATGTACTACTAGGGTGATAAATTGCTAAATGGTACTCTAAAACTCAGAATTCAGAACCTGCAAACTCTCTCTCAAGCTCCTGAGTGATTAATATCATGGAAATATGTGTCTAAACAGGAATGATAAGGGTAAAAATCTGGGGATGAAAGTTAAAGAAACTGCAGCTGAAGGAAGAGTCCTATGGTGTGATGGTCACGTGCACCATTCTAAAGCACTAGTTCTTCAACGCCCATACAGCTGAATTTTGAGGGGCCATAGTCAGAAACAATCTTTTACTCCCCATATATGAGTAGACTATGTGGATCATTCCTATTGAGAGCATAGCATATATGAGTGAACAAAGTTCAAAATCAAATAAGGTCTCTCTTAAGGAGTTACATGGTTTTCGAGTGTGTAGGATTGAAAGTCAGGGAGTCACGGATGAATCAGGACTCTGATTCTTTCTAACCTCTGACCAGAGGCAAATTTCAACCGTTGAATATTAGTTTCCTTTCGTGTAAAGTAGAAACAACATAGATTTTATATAGTAAAAATTTCTTTTAAAAGGATTCAAGGAATTAAATAGTAGGTCTGGCACAAACTATGTGACAAATAGATGATGGGTATTACTAATATTATTTACATAATATATTTAAGTGCTTAAGATGCCATACTACATTTTACATATTTGAAGAACTCTTACTAATATGGCCAAGGGGTGGACCAAAGAGGGCTTGGCCTTCACAATGATGGAGCATCCTGCAGGCAAAGCAGAAGAGTAAAATCACAGGGACGTTTGTAGATATGGGTTTCTCAAACATTCAGGTAACTGGAATAGTGTGCTGAAGCCCGTAAGGTGAAATCTAATCATTTTTTCTCTCTCTCCACTGTGTGCAAAGAAAGAAACACCTGCCATGTTCCATGCCCACTGGGCACTCACTGACTTTTACTTCAGCAAAGGCCAGGCAGCTCCAACACCCTGAACCATGGCTGTTCTGGGCACTAAGTATTAACCAGAGCAGCTGAGAGAAAATACACCAAGAAAAAATTTTATTACTGCAAATTCAGACAAATAGATGATGTAAATAATAATATCATAGGTTGCAAGAATGTAGTACGAGACTATGAGACATTTATTAAATCATCAGCCTACATTATTGATTTATGTCATTAAAAATGTATTCCTCTGTGTAATAAAAAAGGTCAAAATATATAATCAATGCTTAACATTCTTTGCAAGATTCTAAAATATGCCTTTAAATTAAATTGGAGATCTTTTAAAACGAGTTAAGCGAATAAAACATGCAATTGCAGAGAAGAGGAGTAATTGCAGAGTGTGATAATTTTGGAGAAATAGTAATATTTATTGAGCATTCAGTATGTGTAAGCACCCGAATAAATACTTCAATAATAAACACTACTACTGCCTATAGAGATGGGGAAACTGAAGCATAAAGAAGTTAGAGAACTCAAGCCAGATCATATAGCTAGAAAATGCCTGAGCTGGAATTTGACCTACGCAGACTCATGAAGCTTTAACCAAGACCCTACAATGCCTCCTGAAAGTGTTGATATGCATGTACCATGGCCTGTCACAAGTGTTCTCAGCTGGGCATCTTTCTGCTTTTCCCATGACTTGATTATTAATATTAATAATAGTAATGTTCTAAGTCAATTCAGGATATTCTATCTAAATGGTTTAGAATGCTGATTGGGGTTCTGAATAATGTATGGGGAGAAAAATAAAAGATGTAACAGGAATACTGAAAATGCTAATAATAGTTTTGAGACAGTATCACTAAAATTGTGACTCTGAGGTCACAGTCTCTATGCAGATTGTGGTTGCCCATGCCATGTATGATTTGATGTTACACTACACGTTTGACACTAGAGCAGAGTCAACAACAACAAAATCAACAATAGCAAGGATACAATAACAAGATCTCCTGCACCCAGACGTTTAAGGTCATCTGAAATGACTCCGCTCACCTCCAGGCTCAGGGGCCAGACAGTAAGAAAGCACTGGAGCCAACAGAACACATTCCCAACTCTGATTTGAGGTGTAAACGAGTGCTGGCATGGGTGAGTGTTGGTTGATGTACACACACACCGAAGTGTCACAATCGAGTCCAAAGAGTGACTTAATTTGGTTTTAGAAAGATGGCCATTAATCACTGATTTACAATGTCTTTCCCTTCTATCACCTGGGGGGAAAGTAGCAGCATCCATAGAAACAACAGGGAAATAATATAAATGATTCTATTTCACACATCAAAGGAAGGAAGAAAAACTAAATTTGGCTTAAACTCTCAGCACTTGCAAAGATAAAGAAGTCAAACCTCCTGGGAGGGATGCTCAGGGACCAGCATGCAGCCAGGGTTCAGGAACCCGCCCTGCTGGCTGCCTGATAACCAGCCTTGACCATCTTATAAGCATCAGTCCCCCAGACAAGGGGGAGCAAAATTTTGCACACAGCCTGCAGTACTAAAGTGCTTGATAAAAAATGAATGCTAGCAATGGTGATAAAAGACACAAGATTAGAACTCTTCAAAGATTTTTTTAAAAAATATCGAAATTGATATTTGAAAACTTTAGGATTTTGGGTGACCAAGAGTTAAATGTATTTCTGGTTTCCTTTCTTTCAGGGACTTAATGATAACCAGGGAAAATACGTAAACAGTATGTCTATGGGACAAGCACTCACAGCGACCTCATTTTGAAGATGAAAACTGATCCTTAGACATGTTAAGTAAATGTCCCAAAGCTCCCTGCATGTGCAGTATAGTCTGGGCTCAGCCCAGACAGCTCCCCTCTGCAGACCACACTCTGAGCCTGAAAGTCACGTATTTACCTCCGCGTCATAAAAGTGAGAACCAGGTGGGGCCAGGGACCTGCCCAAGCCTGAGGAAAGTTCTAGGAGGTACTAGACAGACACTGACGCCACTCCCAGTGGTATGCTGAGAAACTGATGCTGGACCCCTAAGCGGGAGGGGAGGGAGAAGACATCAGAATGGATGGGTGAGAGACTCAGGTGAACGTGCAAGAGAGAAAGGGTGAAAAGAAAAAGGGAAACATGGAAAAAGAAAAAAAAAGAGACCACAAGGCAAGGCCAAATGGAAAACCAGGAAGGTGACAGGAAGAAAGGAGGGGCATGAGCAAACTTCCCTGGAGCCCAGGGAACACTTCCCAGGGAGGAAGGATTCTGGGTTTTGGTTCTAGTTCTGCCACATATAGGCTGTGTTTTCTTCAGGAAGTGACTACTCTTTCAGGCCTCAGTATAATATGCTCTTTTGTAAAATATAATCCACCAAATTAAATGGTGAGCACTGATGAGGAAGACGACCTTGCTGTTCCCCGCAGCTTAACTAAACTTTAGACAGGTTTCTTCCAGACTAGAAGCTCCTACCTTCCTTTCCCTAGAGCATTTCTGCTCCATTAAGATGCCGATTTTACGACCCAGGAATATCTTTCCTAAGGACCTGAAATCCATCTTTTCGAAATGTAATCACCAAGAAAAAGGGAGCCTCTATCTCCCAGCTTCTGTGAGGGGGTAGAAACTTAACTTCCACAAGCACTGATCAGCAAACCTGATGGCCTAATCACGTTGACCAATTGACCAATCTCCTCTTAACTCCTCCAAAACTTCTCCTCTAGCTCACTCCAACGCTTAAAACCCTCCTGCCTTTTGATTCAGTGCTGCTGAGTCCTATCTCCCCTGTTGCAATAGTCTTAATCTCTATTGCAATAGTTATGAATAAAGTCCTTGGCCCTTCTGGTGCAATTTTTCTTTTACAAAGACTCCTTTATTTTCTGAATTAATAATTCGAGAAAATATTTCCAGAGTCAGGGGGTCAGAGTTCAACAGAATAACTAAAGCTTCCAAAATTATCAGGGGAAAGAGAATATCCAGGATGTATTGGTGTACTAATGAAAATAGACACGAAGAGGAAGGTGGAAAGATGAAGTGTCCTGTTTTGCATTGGGTCCAGAAATACTCTAGGATGTAGACAAAGGCAAGAACACCCTTGCATCCAGAAAACAACATACCGGACCACCTGAATTATTCAAACAAAACAAAAGAACACCTTATTTCTCCAGAGTAGTTATTTTCCAAGTTTGGTTCCCAGATGAGCAGCACCAGGATCAACTGGGAATTTGGTAGAAATGCAAATTCTCAGGCCCCACTCCAGATCTACTGTCTCAGAAACTCTGGGCATGGGCCCAGCAATCTGGGATTTAACAAGTCCTTCAGGTGATTCTGATGCAGCTACACTTAAGAAACCCTGTTTGGATGCTTTGAAGATTGGGAGGTGGGGGACAATAGTAAAACAGGGTAGCTAGGCCAATGTGGGAGGAAATAGATTTCCTACTCTTATTTGTCAACCACACAGCTATTACCAAGAAACAGCCGAGGGTACAGTGCAAGTATTATTTGAGTGCTCTCCATAAGGAGGATGTCATGGCATCGTCTACCTCCATAGACATGTGCTGGGCATCTCACAGGCAGCCCGTGCCACAAGGGACCGTGCGTGTGCATTCACACTTCGGTAATATATTTTTTTCCAAAATGTAGGAAAACATGTTTCCGACATGGAAAACGTCTCATTATTCTCTATTTAAAGGAGAACCCATGTAATTAGAGGAGGAGGAGAGTAACTTAAATGTCACAACTCCAGACTTGGTTTCTAAAAGGTCAAAAAAAAAAAAAAAGTTTGCAATCGCACTGTGAACAATGAGGTAAAAAATTGAAAACTTGTGCGGTTCTGAAGATCCATGACAGCAAAACTGACACTTTTGCTTCATAAATCCATCTTGGGAAATTGTAAGTTTGTTTTGACATCCTATCTCGATCTCCTTTAAGTTTTTATTCCCTTTCCATGCCTGCACCTTGACAAGCTTTCAAATGAAGACACTTAGATTAAAAGAAAAAAAAAATTCTGAAGCACTTACAATCTCTAATCATTCTTCAAATAACATAGCATTTTAGCATTTTTGAGGTGTTTTAAATGTTTCCAGAGAGCTTTGCTTTGGAAGTGATTGGGGGTTGGTGCATGGAGAATGACTGTTGGTTTAAAAATCTTAAGAGCTCTTTTGGCGTGCTGGAATTTTTAAGTGCACCATTTAAAGTACTTGGTTTCTGCATTTTAAGGAGATTTGAAAGTATTTAACCTTTCTTAGTTTACAAGAGCTCAAGTGCACCACAGTGGATTTTCTTTACTTCAGTTGTTTCAATAGTGGGATATGAGAGCAATTAATTAGAGTAAGAAATGAAGAACTCACCAATTAGTGAATAAAAATTATAGGAAGGCAGGAGGAGCCCACCTGAGTATTTCTAAGAAGCAGAGTGTGTGTACGTCTGTCTGGGTGTATGTGTATAGATATAGACATAGATCTATATGAAGTAGTGGCTGTGACTAAATGCTATTAATTTTTTTCCAGTGTAGGAAAACATGATGTAATTTCTTAGGAGGAATTTGCCAACAGCCCAATTATGCTAAACCATCAACAGATGGACCCAGATTTTGCTGATCCCCCCAACTTTGGCCCCAGCATGAGTGCGAAGGTTGATTGAAGAGTCCAGGGAAGCCCATGTCTACACTGTAACTAGGGTTCTCCATTCATCATCCCAGCCCTGCCCTGACTTTCCCTTCACCTGTCACCTCAGGACTATGAGTGCTCTACCAGTACATCCTGACACCCAGGGCATGTCACTGCATCACAGTTCTCAACTCCCCACCCTGGTGAGAGTAAGGAGTCTAACTTTCTGACGCAAACCCAAACAAAGCAAAATCAATCACACGCCCAAACCACAAATTTCGGTCCCTGGAGTGCTACTGAATGGTCATTTGTCACCTTTCTGGGATTTTTTTTTATGAGGCATTTTCATTATGAACATTTGAAAATAATTCAGAAACAATGATGAAGGATTCTTGGGACCAGAAAAGCTAGAAGTGGCAGATCATGAGGGTATTCTGCAGACTCAAATGAGCACCATGATGCCATGCTTCCATGTCATGCTTCCATCAGTTTAAAGCTATTGCAAGTTAATGGTTCTCCTGGATCTCTCATTATGACTCACCTTCAAAAGACTGTTCATGCAAACTTGAGCTACCTACCTCAAAATGTCATTATTCACTTGGAAAGAAAAAAAAAAGACAGAAAAAAGGATACATGCATTTGGTAACTCGGAAACTCTAAACCTTTCTAAGATTCACTTCCTTTATCTGCAAAGCAGGGATGAAAACATTAAATGACAATAATAAAAATAAATAAGAACTAGTGTTGATTGAGGGCTTATAACTTGCCAGGCATTATTCAAATTGCTTTGTGTATATTGACTCTTTTAGTCTTCACAATAACTCTGTAATATAGATACTGTTACTATTTCCATTTCTTAGATGACGAAACAGAGGCACACATAGCTTAAATCACATGTTCAGGATCATACTAACAGCATGCCAACGCAAGAGCTGAAGCTTTACACTGTGGTTGTAAAGAATAAATCATAGTATTAAATTAAAAAGCAATAGCTTTTCATAATGACAGTGTTACTGAAAAAAAGCAATAGCTAACTTTTGTTAAATAGATGCTATAATGCAGATATATGCCATGATAATCATTTTTATATATATGATCTAATTTACATTAACTTTATGGAGTAAACTTAAATAAACTTAAGTAAGTCAACTTTAAGTCTACTGAGGAGAGTTGGAGTAACATTCTGTGATAGGTTTTATAGGTAAGGAAACTGAAAATGAGAGAGGTTAATAACATGACCTAGGCACATGGCTAGCAAGAGGTAGTAACCTATTTAAAATGCACCTTCTGACTCCCCAGCTATCCTTGTAATTGATATCATTGCTACTAGTTAACTCAAAGTCAGAGGGAATGGTAACCATGTATCTTAGGTACAATCTCAAAAATACCACACAGGACATAAACCCACTCAGTACTAACTACCTGCTTTGGACAGCTTCCCGGTACTTCTGGTACTGGATGTGCTGTCACCTCTAGTCAGCACCGTGATGCCCCCAAAACTTGCCGTCTTGGTCATGGCGGGCTTCAGATTGCGGTTGGAACTGTCAGAGTCTGTGCTGCTCCAGGCCCTCTGGTGATCAGACCACTTGAGTTCATTCTCTGAGCTGCTCTGTCGACTTCCAGATGTTCTCCCTGAGCCATCTCTGTTGCCCCTGGAGCACATCCACCAGAAAGATGCACAGGGATGGGATTACATTGCATGAATGGCTTGGACGGGCACAGAATGGGACTTTTCTTGGAAGAGGCATCTACACAAGACCCTTCCTGACAACCCCCTTATTAAACCAGTTGCCTCCCAAACAGTGCTGTGAACACCTTAATGATATATAGACAGATAACACATCACACATAACACGCATGTTACAAACAGAAAAACCAAATTTAGAAAAGTCACACGATCCCTCTGCCGGTGAAGGAGAAACAACTAGAAAAACATGGCATAAAATATAATTGTTAATTTCTCTTACAGAGAGGATGGGGGATAAGTTCTCCTGACCTGAATCAACAATGAATTAATATTTAGAAGTAATTATGATCTTAAATTATCCTAAAAGTAATTCCCACCAAAGAAGAGTCTTTTTCTCTCTCTTTAGTCTTATACACTTAATTGGCTATGGAAAAAAATGTACACAGGTCCAGAGAAGCTTTTCATTAATTAATTCATTTTCCAACTTTATGAGATAAATAAATAAATATATATTATATATATCTGAATTTACCAAGGCTTTGACAACACAAAAATCACAGAAATTATTCTGTAAACCTATGGTAAAACTTTTGCTCAGTGAGTTTAACCTTCATGGTCAGAGGAAAGAACCATTTTATTCTTTTCACATAGAAAAGCTTGTGAAAATAACAATAACAGTGTTAACACCATACATTGACATGAAACTTTCCAAGTGGATCAATGGAAATTATTTAAAAAAGGTCCTTATGTGAGAGAACACACTTGCTCAAGCTTCAAATAGAAAGAGAGTGAATGTATTTGAAGAGATCCAACAGCCAGAAGTAAATTTTGAAGACTCTAAAGCATCTCTAAGGAGCATGCAAAATTGCATGTGCTTTACAAAAAATTTAATGAAATTTGCATTTTCATTGGTTTCCAATCTGCTTAAAGAGTAACTTTGTTAATATTTTTCCAAAGCTTTGTCTGCAGATGGAAATAATGCATTAGTAAAATACCTTAAAATTCTAATGGATTATAAATAAGTGAATGAAACAAAAATCATGCATAATAAATATAACCCTTAATTTCATATTAGCCATGTGATATATTCGAGCGTTGATTCAAATCTCACCGATGTGTTTGGTAGTTTTGTTAAAAAATAATCTTTTAAAGACAATAATGTGCTAGAAGTGCACATACCTGATTGAAATACTCACCAACCAAATTGTACAGAGGATATACAGAAAATTTTAGGTTTTCCTTCAACTTTACTTACTAAACTTTTCCTTTTATTTCAGGAAAACAATAAGAAGGTAAATGGATCCAAGAGGTAATAAAAATGAAATAGCTAGTCTGTGACAGAAACTTTGTAAAGCAAAGGGAGGAAGCGGAACAGAAAACTCACAAAACCAAAAGCACTTTTGAGGGGAGCATTGGATGAAAATATTCAGTGCCCTGCCAGCCTTCATCAATGTTTCCTTACAAACATTCTCTCTGTTCTCAGGGATGGCCGGTTTTAGAGACAAGGACCACCTGATAAAGACCAGGTTACAGGTACGAACTAATAGACCTTCACCAATGGCCAGGTGACTTAGCTTTTAAACTCCTTCAAAATTTGAGAAAGCCACAGGAGGTAAAGTGGAGAAAAAAACAGTCTTTTCAAAGGCTTCGTGTTCCATTCCTTATTGTTTTCTCTTTTAATCTCCAAATTCAGCTTTATTCTTCTCCCATATAATTCTGACAACGTTGACTCATCTTTGACAAAGTCTGGCTAAATCATTATTCAGCAAATGTGAATGCACCGGGAATGTGACAGTAATCTCATTTGCAGCTAATTTGAAATACTTATTATAGAAAGACACTGGTTGAAGATTTGGGGGTGGTCCTTAGGCTCAGCATGCAAGATGCATCAGAAGGAAGTTCTCCATATGAGAGGGATCCCTTGTTCCCAGCACTAATTCTGATTCAAATATCCGTTTCCCCATGACCTCTGCATCAATCCAGACTTCCTCTAAATGCCATTGTGGCTCAGCCTTTCTTGGTAAAGAAGATAGCCACCACTATTTCTGAGTGAAATCTAGTGTGTTGCAGTGTGCACCCTTCATCCTGACAGAGCTGTGACACAAACTGAGATTCCCATAACTTCTCTTCCTCTTGAACAGCTCAAATCATCATCCTAAATCAAAATCTGTGCGTTAAAAAATGGAATTTAAGTTGTTGCTTTAGCGAGTTAGCATTAATGAGATTCAAAATAATGTATCTAATTCTAATTTATGATTTCTAGATATTTACACATTAAAACCTATTTTGTGCTCTCTATTTTATACTTCTCTTTTCTATGATTTTAATAGTGGTGAGGTGAGGTTCAGTGTTAAATTTCATAGCTATTTGAGTGTGGGATCACACAGTATAGAAAAACACAGCCACAGGTGTTTTCTCATCCTTCCTAAGCCCAGTCCTGGTCTCCTCCTACTGAAATCCAGGAAGACGATGATAATGAAATGTCTTGTCACTGGAGCTGCTCCTCTTGTAGGTAACTAGGATTTGATCCCAGGGTAGTCATAACACATATGCTCAATGCTTTGATTCTTTGCTGATTAAAATAACTGATAGCTTTTATTTTCATTTATGTCTGAATGCATTTTTTTTTTTTTTTTGCCTTGGTTAAGGAGGATGTACACTTTGAATTGCTCTTACAATTGTGTGTGTGGCTTTGTGCTAAGTTATCTTTCTGAGTTTCTGCACTTGGCGATTTTGGTGGGTGATGGACTCTGTATTTGGAATGGCTCACCTGACTACATGGTTTCTCTGATTTGAAGGCAGGCTTGGGGGTATGTAAAGCTAACTGGCCTCTGAGGGGCAAGAACTCATGTTTTCTCTGCATTGGCCTAAACACACTAGATCATAGTGTATGAATGCAGGAGTGATGGTAAATTTTATTTCTTCTCGGAGGTTACAAAAGAGAAATGCAAGGCAATTGTTTTAAACCTTCATGTGTAAAAGAAAATACATTGTCTAATGATACAAAAGGAAGGTGTTAGACTGTGTTGTTTAACCTAGAAAAGTGAAGGAAGTTGAAAAAGAAGCTTCTGGTTCTTGTTTCTGCCAAAGTGTAAGGAAACAAATTATTCTAACTTTATTGATAATAAGCTCTAGATTTCAGATTTACTGCAAAAATATACTTTCTAAGCACACAATCTATCTACTCTTCTTAGTATTTTCTTTCCTCTAAGTGGGCTTTTCTGCTGTTGCCTTTCCTACAACAGAAGAGAATCTGAATATTTATAAGCATACAAGCACATGAAATATACATATTGGATACTTAGTGTATTTATAGCATGGTGTACCTTTTGCTCTATAATGGATGCCAGATATACATTTGGCAGAGTAGGGAAAAAATGTGTATGGCATCTCTGCTTTCATGGAGCTTCAAGCCTAGCATAGAACTTAAAAAAATATTATCATCCTCCCCCCTTATCCCACACAAACCTTAATTTAAGTAGTTCATTATAATTGGGAGGAACCTCATATCTTTCTTTAGAACTAAAATCTATGACTGAAAAAATATTGTTTGAAATATTATCACAGAAAAAGTGAAAAATTAGCTCCCCAAATAAGGTTATCATTGATTTATTTTCCAGTGTTGGGAATATATATACAATTGCAACCTGTCAGAGAAAATTTAACTCAGTGTAATTCACCAAAGTTGATTCGAGAATGTTAAAGTACTGTGCTGCCAAGGTTAGCCCTCGAAAAACAAAAAATCAGAGGAAGAACCCTAAAGAATTACAAAGTGATAGCTTTCTAGTCCCATTTCTTACATTATCCAGTATGACTTCAATGCTAGCTATGCAATAAGCTTTACAAAGAGATAACTGAACATATTTTTATGAACAGAAATATTTTACACTGATACACTTATATTTAACATTGATTCGGCCACATAATCTGAAAACACAGTTTAAGAAAGTAAACCATACCAACCGAAAGAGCTGTCTTTTCTTATAGGTCTCATTGCATATGTTACTGTCTTCCAAGAGCCTACTGGAAATGAAAAACATGATTTTTATGATATGAAACCTAAGGACACTAAATGCCCTATGTTAAATGGATGCGTATGCTGCTACAGCACACCTTTCTTATAGATCATTCCCATACACTATGTTTTATTTGTGCGATGTTGAATTTTGCCATAATAAATATATGGCAGCGTGATAGGACTGGGATCCCTACCATAGGATTAAGGCACTGATGGTAGGTAAGGGGGATGGAAGGGAAGAGAAAATAGAGGAAATGGAAGAGGAGAGGAGAATAAAAGAAATTGGTACAGATATAAAAGAGATTTAATTAAATATATTGTGGAGGTTTTTTCTTAAGGTAATAATAAAGTTATTCTTCATTTCTTAGCATAGTGAAATATTGAGGTAGGTACCCCAAAATATATTTAGTTTTGTAGAAGAGCCACTCAATAAGAGTACTGCTTTGTGGGATGGTCAAGACTTCTTTATATGCACAATGCAAATATGTGATCAATTATTGTAATGTTGAATATAATCCAATTTGTATATAAGGGACATTTGAGTGTATATGAATAAAATTAGGGAGTAAGGTAGGAAAGATAATTGGCTAGAAGACTAGGGAATAAGGTTTCGCACTAAAATGAATTGTAAATGCTCATTTAATCTTTGTGGTAAAGATAATATAATTTTGGAATGTTTCAAAATCACCTCCAAGATGTTAATGCTCATGGATTCTTAGTTTTCCTGTAAATAGAAATATTTGTCTAAATATATATTGACTTTGAAGTTGTCTGAATCCTTTATATGGGCTTGTTTTCCAAGTTTGTCTCTTCTTCCAAAAGAGGTTATTCTATAAAGAGTTTAGTTACTTGAAGATTTCCAACTGCAAATATGAATGACCATATTTTTTTTTAACCAATCATCTTTAATGCTCAGATTAAATTTCTCTGAGTACTGGCTTTTTAGTCATCTGTCTCCATTTTAATCAACGTCATAGGAACACCCATTCAGCCAACACCTGAAATAAAATTAACCACCACTTTATTTATAGATATCATATTTCCAAACCAAGTTTCCCATTTTGATGCATTTTAATGTGATTTGTACAAGTTGATGTGAGTTCCTTAATTTATCCTGAATATCTGCAATTAAATCAATGGAGCATTTCAATATTTATGTCAGTTTAAAATGATTTAAAAAGGTATATGTAAAGTTTGAAAAAAATTCTGCTTTTATCCTCAAGACTTTCTTTAAATTTTACAACTCAGTCACTTCACAACTACCTCCCCCCACTAATTCCTAAGCCAGGTATATTGCTGAATACAGACCAGTTTAGATAAGATTTTCAGGTCAGCCCTTTTGTGAAGACTAATATATTACTTAGAATGAAAACCTTAAGATAACGTTATTCCAATTATTATTTGTATAGCTACATATAATTATGGTGCACAAGAAATGGTTAATTATACCAGATATATAAGCACTTTTGGCAGCCTATTCAATAAGCCAATGAAACTGCAAGTTCCTCTGTGGTCTCAATGTTTATTCTTTTTAATGTCTGGTGAAAGTAAAAATTATACCTTTAGAAGGATCAGAAATTGAGACTTTAAATAAGGAAATGTTTAAAACTCTGCTTAGAAGTAACTGAAAGAACTTAATTTTCCCAAAATTAAATAATTTTTAGATGTTCTAAATAACACATACGTGTGAATATCTATGTGTACGCATAGATATATGTATAAACTTATACATATATTCAAGCACACACTTATGGAATATATATATTTATGAATATACAGGACACACATGAAAGACTTTGTTTCTCTAAAGACATAAAAAAGTAAATTTAATTTTACCTGTTTTCCACAAAAAGGCTTTCCTGGGAGCAAACTGACTGAAAAATAAAAAAAGGCATTGTATCAGACGTTCTGGAAATGCTGAGGGATCCCAAATCCTTGCCTGATTTTAAAATTACTTTTCCCTTCCTAGGGAAAAAGTATTAAGAAATATATGTACAAAAGATGGAAATAAAAAGGGAAAAAATAGGTTAGCATTAGAAGAGTAAACAATTCTCATGCAGCATTGGGTACGTTTCCATCAGGATATCTCTAGGTTTCAAACAGATTTAGCCCGTTCTGCATAGAGGTCAGAAGAAGAGAAATGTGAATGAAACTGCTGGAGAAGCGTGTGGCCGTCAGATTCTGGGCTAGTGGTTTCCTCCGGGGCTGGGGAGGTGCAGCCACCAACAAAAGCCAAGGGAAGGTGCTCAAATCAGGGCAGAACATGCACACTTGGCATGATCCACCTGAGGATGGGAGAGCTGTAAAGCTGCAATCCTACAGTTATTACCTGGTAATGATAAACTGTCATGAAAGAAAGAGATTGACTGCACGACTCTCAATGTTGAAGAAATGCCATCAATCATTACTTTTAGTAAGAGGGGAGAGCGGAAGACAAGTGAGGATGAAATGAAGCTAATTAGAAAAAACTGTCAAGCACCATCTAGTATATCTCAGTTTTGCACACAGAAAACCAATGATTTTCTTTTTAGCTTCCATTACCTAGCATTTAGCATTTATTTCTTTCTTATCTTGTGGTTAAGACACAATGGAGGGAAGATAAAATTCCATTACCATCACATGCTGAGGAAAGGTGGTTGAAATTAAATTTAAACCAACAGAAAAAGAAAAGCCTAGAAAAAATATGGTGTTGTGGTCCTGTAATAGGGTGCCTGTGTTTATTAGTAAGTAACACAAAACCATTTCCAAAGTACTACATTTCTAAATATAAATAATATACACCATATTACATGTGTAGAATTTTCTCAATGATGAATAAGTGACTTGTTAAAGAGATAAATAGAGAATCAACAGGTCCATTTTGGGATTAAATAAAACTAAAGAATAATAATGACCTTTTTAATAACTACTTCTTGAATTAAAAGATGCTACTAATGTACCCACCGCTCAGACAGCTGAGCAGTATATGGTTTTCTTTTTTCACTTTGCTAGAGAAATCATTTCCTTCCACTAAGTCAGAGGGCTAGATTTAGACATGGGGTTTTCTTGAGTGGTCTGGGCATTTCAGTGAAGGTTTCTCCATAATAGTTTTGTTTGTACCTTCTGCTTTTGACATGTATCCTGAATTTCAAGTGTATAATAATCTTACTTAAGAAAAATAAAAAAAAAAAGCCAATTAAAGGACAAATTTTTTTGGAAAATATCTTTTCTTTAACTTGACATTTATATCTAGAAAGAGAAACAAATACAAATGATGTGCCATTGACATTCTATGAAGATTTCTTTAGAGTAAACTAAATATCCTATCCTTTTTATTTCCTTTAGTTTGGTTTCACTACTGGCTGGAGTCATACAACGGTATGTGAAAGACAGTGAGGTTGTCTCAGATATACCTTATGAGCTCAATACTTTGCTATTTCCCAGCCCTTGTAGTTGGAAAGAGGTCAATTAAGTTTATAATGTTCTGTCTCCGTATTGGAGTTATTGAGACTCTTCTTTGAAGTAGTTGATCAAAGACATAGTGACCTTTTTGGATTCCTTAATCTAACAGCATTTGGGGGAAAGTTAAGCAGCCCAATTTCTTTGAACCAAAAAGCAGGACACCAGCAAGTCAAAGATATCTTTCTCAAAAACATATTTCAAAAGTATTTTTCTGATTTTTTTTGAGAGGTCCTTAAATATTATCTCATCAGCCCCTTACCACCACATTTTCATAAATAAGACCGAGATAGTTATGGGTTGTGACTTAGTAGCTGATAAAAATAAACTTTTTTAAAAAACTTTTTATAACTTGCAAATGATAATAGCAGAGAAAGATGAAATTGTCACAGTAATTAAGTGCAGCATTCAAAGCTGTCACTTATATGCATTCTCAGATATAAAAGGCTTGGCTTTTTTTGAAAAGGAGAAAAATGATTTTGCCTAATGGGTTACAGCGTTCTCCCCCACATCCCACCCCCAACTCCAGTGTCACTGCATCCCTGATCATCTGTTCTCACTGCAGAGGAATCCCCCAGCACTTGCTAGGAAGACCACAGATGAACTCCTCCCTAGATCCCTATTTATGTATAAACAGCCTCCAGAAATAACCCTTCAGGCAAAACATACCTTCTCAAATATATTGCTTTTTCAACCTAAACTTCCCAAAGTTAGCAACGTTGCATAGAATTAAGAAAAAAAAATCTTAAAACGTTGTCAAGGGAAAAGAGTTACTTTCAAATATTATTGACTACAAAAAAATATTTATTATTTAAAAACTAAATTCCTGTGTGCTCTAACTTACAGCTGTTTAGTCTTTAAATAGTAAATAAATTCATCTTATCCCAAGATACCCAAATTCTCAAACTATATTTGAAAATTATTTTCTAGAAAATCCCCAAAGCAATCCACATAGTTTGTGTGCCTGCATACAAAAGCATACACACACACATACACACACTCTCATACACACACATACTCCTTAGACACCAAGGTATATTTAGAAAATATTCAAGAATATTTCTAATTTTAAAATAAATTTGACTTTTGCTGAAGTGTAAATACCAGGAAGTGTTTCTGAACTTTTTGTTACTTCAAGTAGCAAAATATATACATATATATAGAAATATATATACTCTATACTTACATAGAAATATTTAAATCTGTTTAAATAAGTCCACTACTTAAATAATAACTGCCAAGGAAAGCTGTTTTGCTAATTCACTTTTTAAATTATGCAGAAACTGAATTAAAGACCAGCTAAGAAAAAGATTAGACTTCTGTAACTTTATTTCCTTATGCTGGATTCTTTGCATTTGTTTTATAATTGACTTAATATATGCAATTATCACCTTATGAAAGAATGATTGCATGCCTCAAGAATTTGAGTGTGATCATCTGGGGATGTGGAAGTGCATCGATGAAAATTACCTAAAGTGTACTGTATCGGTAAGGAAGGTTTGTTATTATATGTACTCAGGAAAGTTCATTTTGCTATGTTATGTCTGTGACAGTTTGTGTCAATAGGAAAATAATAGTATCCTGTCAATACAGGGCTGCCCACAATGATCCCTGCCTATTGATATTCACAACCTCGTGTGGTTCCTCCCACATCGTTCCAAGGTCAGACTGTGTGTCCAATATAGCAGAAGGGAAGATATGCCATTTCCAAAAATGGATTTTAAAAGATGGTGTCTTTCATCTTTGGCTTTATCCTGAGTTCTCTTTTGGGTAACTATCTCCAAAGGAAGATAGTTGCCATGCCAAGAAGACACCCAACAATCTACAGAGAAGTCTCCATAGTAAGGAGCTGAGATCACACAGTAAGGAAGCTAGTTGTCACGCCAAGAAAACACCCAACAGCTAACAATCTATACAGAAGCCCACAAAGTAAGGAAGTGAGATCTCCAGCCTATAGCCAGCGAAGAATCGAGGCCTGCCAATAATCATGTAAGTAAATTTGGAAGCTGATAACTACTTAATCAAGTCTTCAGATAATTGCAGCCCCAGTGAACAGCTTAACTACAATCTCCTGAGAGACTCTGAGCTTGATCCACCCAGCTAAGCCATGCCTAGACTCCTGACACATGAAAATTGTGAGATAATAAGGATTTTATGTTTATTTGTTTTAAGTTGCCCAATTTGGGGATCATTTTTTTATACAGTAATACATAGCTAATACACAGAGAATGCCAGTATTATGACTGCATGTCTCTAGGAGAATTATAGGGCTGGAGAGAAAGATACTGGATACTTTTTTCACTCTCTAAGAAAGTAGCTCTTAGTATCTTAAAGGTTAGGGAAACTTAAAAGACTATGATAAGCAATAATAAGCAATAGAGAACCCTTCCTCAGAAAAATGTATACATGTTCATGAACATGATTTACAAATGACATCAGAGGTTTCATTTAATCCTGGAAGTCATTCTGTGAGTATAGTCTGGCTACAGGATGCCAATTTAAAACCCTGCCTTAGGATATCAACTTAAAAATAGTACTAGAAACAGGCTCCTACCCCACTCACATTAGTAAAGCCAGAAGTGCTGGCCACTAGAGAGCCTACCAAAGGAGCTCACACCTCTCTTGCTACAGAGAAAAGAAGGCACAGCATTTGAAAGAAGATTGCCAAATGATTTCATGGAATAGGAAGGTTATGACAATAGCTTCATGTTTAAGCTTTATTACATTTAAGTCTGCTTTTACTTTGTTTAAAATGTTAATACAGCATGCAGCTATAGAGGCTTCCAATAAGAATACTTGCCTCAACTTTTTAATCGAGGACCTAGGTCCCTAGCTGTCAATCACTTTAACTGGGTGGTGGGGAAATACATTGCGTAAGAAAAATCAATGCCAGCCCTACGACCTCTCATGTATGGACGTGAGAATTGGTAAATGAAATAAGCAGCACACGTGTCATCTTCATCACAGGCAAGTATCAGTGACAGACTTTCTGTCGCCTAGCTCCAAAGTGTTAAACAATGTGGCACAACTTTTTATAAAAAGCAATAATTTGGCTTGTGCATTATCTGTGTGATTAGTATTTGGTTTTCAACACAACTCATTTATAAACTTGTGTGCACATGTGTGTGTGTGTTTGTGTGTATGCATGAGGCCAAGAAGGGAGGGAGGAAGAGAGAAAGAACAAGAATAAAATATAAACTAGCTTTCAGAAAACATTTCTCACCATGAAAGTCCCAGACAGGAACACGCTACCTGCACGTCCACTGCAGGCATCCTTATCCCATTGTGACTAGGAGAGATTCTATTACCACTTCATTCTTGTATTCAGCAAACACAATTAAAGGCTCATCATGTGCCAGGCTGTGTTTTGCACCCTCAAAAATCCTGATTATAAAAAAAGTCTAAGTAATCCACACATATGAAGAATCTTCTAGAATTGCATTCAGACCTCCAACTATGAAGACCTCCATCTCCCTTTCTCATACTCTCCTGATTTCAGCATTCTGGGGCAGATTACTCAGTTGTCAAAATTCTATTTTAGTATGTTCAAGAAAGGTGGCAGGTCGATGGGGTGGGGGAGTGTAAGTGTGAAGGAAGTGTGGTGTTGGAGGAGGTTGAACCTCCTCTGCAGCTTAATATTGAAGCTGGAGGATCAGAGAAACTAGCTTTAGCCTGAAACCTCCAAGGACAACAGTCTTACTCCATGCTGAGCACTGAAGCCTACATCTCTAGGCTGGATTTGTGTAGCCTCCAGGAACAAATCACAGCAGGAGGTCGGATGCACCACCTGATTTAGCAAAGCTGGAAGCGTTGGCCACAGAAGACTCTCACAGCGGAGCTCCCACTTCTACTTCTGCATGGGAAGAACCCACAGCATTTGAGGAGGCTGCCGGACAATCTCATAGAGTGACAGCACTATAGCAATAGCTTGCCCTTTTAACTTCCTTGCATTTAAATCCAGCCTTTATTTATTTTCTCACCTTTTAATTTTTATTTAATTTAACTGCATTTTAACTTGGCCATAGTGGGTAAAGTATAAGAGATCCCAACCAAAATTCTCTTTGATTTGATCTGCAATTGAGGGGAAAATGAGTATTATTACCTAAGTTTACTATAATGAAATGTCTATATTTGCTAAGAACCCAGGGAAGATTCTTTGTATGTGTGTACGTGTGTGGGATCAACAGATTCTCTCTTCTTTGCAATTCTTTCATGTGAACAATGATGGTATGGAAAGAATACAACGCTAGGTAATCTGCTGGTTAATGTGGACAGGGAGGCATTTCTTCCTATCTGATCACCTCTCTCTGTATTTAAGGTCTATTTTACTGACCAAAATTACACCTCTATATGTCCCCATCGATTATATTCTAGGAACACACCCAAACCCTTGCCTAGTTTTCCATTGCTTCCCTGAACCAGGTCCTCTTCCAAAAACACCTGTCGTTTGCTGCAGTTCTATTTGTTCCCTGGCTCCAGCCGTCTTATTCCCTGCCAGCTCCCTGTCTGGGGAATGAGGCTGCCTTACTGCTGACGGAAGGACCACACTAAAGAGGCAATTAAAACAACTACTCACATCGTGTGCAAATATTCTCTCCCTCACTCTCTGATATTCCTCTTCTCTCTCTTCAATTGATTTACTTCGTCTGTCATCTCTAAATGGATGCATTCTGTTTTGCTGAACAGAAAAAAGAAATCAGGAGGGTTATCTAAGTTGGGTTGTTAGAAAACTGCAGTTAAGCAACTGTCAGCTGAGAATAATAAATGTTCATTTAAATAAATGGAGCCTGAAAAGCCCTCACTCTCTCTGGTCCCTATAGAGGCTGCGTTGCGATATACGGACCGTGTGTGCACGTGACATGCAGTGACGGCTGGGGTTTGCTGCTCCTGCTCGCTTCCTCACTGGATGAAAGTGCTTCCCAATGAACAGGTGTCTCCAAATGAACACACCTGAACGTGCCTCAAGGCGTCCAGCCAGTTCAGGTATGGAGTGGCTCACCAGTGACGGACTCTTTCTCTCCTGCTTACTGGGGTGGTTTTGACTCCCCAGAAGGAGGCAGAATGCTGGTGGGGGGGAAGAAAGGAAGTGGCTGGTTCAAGGCAGTTGAGGGAAGAAACAGCTTTGAAAACTTGGGGACTGGAGAAAGAACAAGTGAGCAAAGAAAGTAATGGACAGAAAGGAAGATGTGACACTGTTTCTCTGTCTCATAGTTCGTGTTTTTTATTCACTTAATGACTGATCCTGTGAATTGTATCTGGCACAGAAAGTATAACCTCAGGCTTACAAGCTAAATTTTGAAAACTGTTTGTTGATAAGGGTGAATTCCAAAAAAACTAACAATTCAAAGAACCCAGCATGAGGACTGGTCTTTCTCCTCTCATCTTACACACTTCTTGCATCTGAACCACCCTCCCGTCGTACCCTTGCCGCTCCTCACAAAATGCTCTGCACTAGCCGCATTCATCCATCCGTTCAACAGACACCCACGGAGTACACGACACAGGCACATGTTCACGGTCAACACGAGCCATGATGTAGCTGGGTGACGGTGGGAGGAAACGAGATACAAATGATGAACAAGTTTTTTAAAAGGTGCACCAGAGATGCACATGCCGGCTCACAGTGACTCACCGAGAGTGATTAAAATGGTAACTTGAGTGAGATGCGTATTGTCTTACCTTTAAGAATTCTAAAGCAAAGTCATTTTCAAAAAATCTATTTTGATTGTTGGAGACACAAAGTATAATTGTAATGGCATTTATATGACGTTCTACTGTTCTTATTGTAATTTAAAATTTGTTTTCTTCTGCCATTTACCTAGTTTTTTTCCTAATCACCCTGGATCCCACGCCCCCCATCCAGAGAAGAGATTTAGTAAAGTCTCTTTACCCTTGACCAGGTACCACGAATAAGGCTACTCTAGAACAACGTAGTGTTTGTCACAAGCAAAATACACAAGGATAAAATTCTGCTACAGTTCATGCAAAACAAGCAGACAATTTACAAGGACCATAAAACAAGAGAAGGAGAGGAGGTAGGAGACTAAAACATGAACTCAATTCTTTTCTGTGAAGGCTTATTTTAGGATAGTTGCAAAATCCACCTGTCCTCACCATAACAAGGTTTGTTCTTTACGGCTACACCGGTTGATCATCGGTCCGTATTGATAATCCAGCTCAATTTGTGCACAACTGAAGGACAAAGCTGTAGGGAGTGGAACGACTGCCATAGTTACACAGACATCTGGAAATGCGACTGACAAAGCTTTTCCCCACAGCTCGGAGCCTGTGGCATCCCAACCCCCCAAGACATGCAGCAGGGACTGCGCCAAGCACCACCCATGCAGCCCAACACAGAGCCATCGCTGAAGCAACCAGGACATGGTTTTTTGCTACCCATTGAATGCCAAAGGGGAAGGCAAGGATGGGCAAGGAGGTTGGAGAGAGGACAGCAATATCAGAGGAAAGGGATGGCTGGGAGGGAAGGCGGGGACAACAGAGGAACGACAAGAACATCAGTCAGCCCACCTTCAAAAACAACAATGTCAGCCACTCTCAAACTTGAGAACCAACCTGATTGTCTTCTTTATCAATACTAGAGTTATCTCGCTTCAAGATAAACCGCTTCTGGGATTCTTCACCTTTTTCATCTTTTAAATGTTCACAAAACCTTTGCTCTGGTCTGCCAGCAAAGTAAAACATATCAATAAAAAATGTTTTCCCCCTTGTTTAAAGTCAATTCTTAGTGTTGTTTTTCCCCCACCGAGGCATCATTTAACTTAAGAAAGTTTACAAGTGGTTTTGATACAAGAGTTGCTGGCAATATATGGGTAGGTAATAACATGTTGCTTCACATGTGTTGTTAGAATACCTTTTGTTGTTTTGAACTCAGGGTTATGTTTGCTGCATGCTGCTTGGAATGGCTGAAGTTAAAAACACTTAAAAGGCCTGCACATATATAGCGAATAGACGTCTCCTTCAGTTTTGACCTCCTTTACTCCTCCAAACAAGTCCCCACCCGTATTATCAAACAAATTCACATGTTTAGAACTTGTGAGTACCACATTAATTCACCCATGTTTGGAAACTGAGAGGACACTTCCTATCATTGCCTCCCTTTTAAGAGTCGTTTGAATCCGTGGTGAGAGAGGATCACTTAAAAATTATTTCTGTCTTTCTCCAAATGCTCTGGAATCTGGCTGTGGTAGACGCTGACATCCTTGACCGTGTCTTGTAAATCAGGTCAGTAATTGGGAAAACTGTAGGCATTTAGTTTCAACAACTTAATGACTGATTAGCATGGGGAAAATGCTCCAAGCAGTTGCACACTATTGATTAGTCAATTGATTTTTTTAGGTCCTCTTAATCATTCGGTATTATTAGAGGAGAGGGCTCCACTTACTTGTTAATTTCCCACGATTGTCACTGCATGCCACAGAAGTCAATGAATGACTTGGGCTTGGGTTCATCTCAGAGAAAGTGCTAAAATGTTTGTTCTTGGTTTGGAAACAATTGTAATCTATGACTCTCATTAAAAAGGGTCTCTGTCATGTCTGATGTATTACTTCTGAAGCCTAGGAAATTTTCTGTCCCTACCGGGTTCATTATGCCTTGAGTCATGGGGAAGCCACTTCACAGTGTCTGTTGTTTAATGCAGGTGACCACCAATTAAGAGAATCTCATCATTTGCTTCCACCTCCAAAATAAGCAAATAGCACTTTGAAAACAAAGCAGTAGTTTAAGTACATAATTCAAATCTTGATTCATTCTTTCCTTAAACATACGTACATAAATGATAATGATATTTGTGAGCAGTCAATAGCAGAAAACTGGAATAATACCAGTTATAGTTTTGAGAGATGTGTATAATTTTTGCAGTGGTATCATAATCTTATTTAATCCTTACAGTAAAAGTTTGATAAGCATAAGTAAATTTTTTTTGTCACTTTTAAAGACAAGAAAACCATCCCTCAGTCATTCTGTTGACTTCACGTTATAGATTTGCCCACTAAGCGACAGGTGTCAAACAGCCTGATTTCATCCTCACAGAGACTCAGTTCAGTTCCTCTCTGATTACATAGCACACAGTGGGCTGCAGGCCCTCAATCTCCAAACTGAAGACCAAAACACCTCCATTACATTATCCTAATGATCAATGTAAACATTTTCCACCAGACTTAAAATGCATTAAAATAAAACCAACAACCTGGAAGTGCCAATATGACATTTTAAAATTAGAACAGTAAAATAAATTTGCCCTTTTCAATAAAGAGGTCATTTATAGTAGAAAGTCAATTACTTATTGTACTGTAAGGTCTTATTACTGTGTGTAGTTGCAGGTCACTGTAAATGATAACAATTATCCAGAATTCTTTTAAGCATCCCAACATTTTCAACCAATGTTTATATTTTGTTACACATGATTTTTTTCCATAGCAAGTGAAATTAAGACGTTGATTCAAAAATAGATGTTGATTCTATCAATGCTAATTAGGTCTCTTCTAATAGCCCTAGGCTCTGTAGTCTGATAAGCTCTAGTGAATGAAATGATTTGCTTACTTTTAAATTTACAGATACACTTTGTATTTGCTTGTGATAGCCTGTAGTTGTTCATTTGGAATGAGAACGTGGACTTTTTGATTCATAAACATAAGGTGAATTTCTTTCAGCTTAACTTCTTCTCTAAGATGAAAAGCATTACAGTGAGATTTCATCATACTAACCAGAATATAAGTTTCATGTGGGTAGGGACTTTGTCTTTTTTTTTTTTTTTTTTTAATTCTTAATCCTTAGTGCCTAGAACCATGCCTGGCACATGGTAGGCATTTGAATGAATGAATAAATTAATGAATGTATGAGTGAATGAAAATTTAGCACACCTGCTCATAAATCACTATAATTCAGGGACAGATCAAAAAAGTCACTTAATAAGATAGGAAGTCATAAATCCTATAATTATAAGACAAAAGAGAAAAGAGTTTGGTTAGTGGGAATATAAATTAAAATTTAGAACATTAGGAAGATCTTCTCTAAAAATCAGATTTATGTTTCAGTTCATATTGACCAAAATGACTCAGGTTACCAAAAAGTTTTTTAAAATCTGAGAGTATCTTGGGGAGAAAGGGAGGTGGAAATGAGAATCTCAGTTCTCTTAGTTTTGGTACTTATAAGTTTGAAGAGTCATTGTACCTATAAGAGAGCTATTTAAACATTATTCTTAAAATTTTATTTCCATTTCTTACCAGTGATACTTTATTTGTTTTTCATAGCAGGATATACTTAGGAAAAATATATTCATCACATAACCAAGGAGTAATCAAAAGGCTTATGGTAATCAATATTGTAAACTTTGTTTAGAATAAGAGTATTTCTCACTCTGACATAAATTATGCAAAGTGCATTCTCAACTGTTTTTCAAATACCTTGTTTAGATTCTTTTCAAATACTAAAATCTAATAGTTCAAATTATTAATTCCTTCATGTTTTTCCAAAAATATTTTGAATGATCATAAAACAACCATTTGACATTTGTTTAATAATAATTAAGTAAACATAGTAACATTTATATTTCCAAGTTGACTTTATAGAGAATTACTTATGATTCTAGAGCTAAAGAGCAATTTTCAGGTTAAACTTATGCAAACTAAGTTATGCAATATCTGAAGTGTTGCAAGTGATTATTCTAAAAATTACTGCTGGTGCACTATTATATTACAGCTTTTAAAAATCCCCTTCGCAACTAATTTACCACCATAGCAATATTATTTCTAAGCAATAAAACGAATAGAATTAAATAATGCATAATGGATCTTTATTTAAAATGGTAATGAATTACTTTTAATGTATTAATATGTGAATGTAACTGGAAGAAAAATTTCTCAAAGCTGCAAAAGGTCGTGGTATTTATTAAATTAATGATGATCAGATTTTACTACACATCTCATGTCCATGCATCATACAGGCCTAATTTTTTCTTTCCTGGTGGATTTTAGCCCATGAGGTGTTGCTAGCTTTCTCTATATTATCATCAAAAAGCACAGAAAATAAATGTATTGTTTATTCTGGATGAAAAATAGTTTCCTTTTCTCAAGGTAAAACTATGGTTTTCCACAATTTGTAGCATATATCTGCTGTGAAACTCATTGTTCATGTGTGGTGAACAGCACTGGCATTTCCAGTCAATTTTTCGGCATCTCCAGTCAAACCCCTGAAAAGTTAGAATTAACTGCCCATTATTCCTTAATGAGATGTAGCTCACAAATTGAGAAGCAGTGTGGCTGAGTGAAGACAATCAAACTCTGTCTTCTAGTCAATCAATTCCAAATTTAGTTTTTTCCCCCTTGAAGCTTGAAATAGATGAATATTCATTATTATTATTTTTTTAAAATCTTTTTTATCTTGAAATATTTTCAGTAGTTTATCTTCACTGCCAGGTTCTTGAAACCAAATTTATTACTTTTCTTCCAAATAGTTAAGCTTAATCCCTCCCTTCTCTTTCACACATAAATGAAGAATTTAATTCTATTAAACATGGAGGGTCACAAAGGCAAGTCTTTAAATTTCATCCTGAGTAACTGAAAGGTGGTCATCAATACGCATAAGTATCTCAACAAAGAAAGGTTTCTGTCCACAACAGGATAAAATATTTTGCTAGTGTGAGGCACTTATCCAAACTATTTTAATAGTAAGACATTAGAGAAATCTAATGGCACTTGTTCCTTAACACTTGCAATTTTCAATTAAAAATGTTTACAATATTGATGTTTTTTATTAAAAATTTAAAAAGGAAGTCCTATATTCTACTTCTTAAATAAGTGTATTTCATGATTTCCATTATCAGTTTGTCATTTTATACCATTGCATTCTCTTTTAAACGAGAACATACCTTACAAATCTAATATATTCAGTGCTTAATAGTTAGCTTCCTTTAGTAGCATCTTTCACACTCAAAAACTTTGCAAATTCAATTCATTCTTCTATTTCTATAGTGCTGTAGATATAAGTAGGGACATGCAAATAGCAAAAACGCTTTGACTCCCTTTAACATGAAACTATTCATGAACAATAAAAATTAAGCAGAACACTCAAAAGAACCTGTGTCTGTAAGACATTTCTTAAATTGGTACCACTGCTCTGGCAAACAATTTGGCTATGCGAATTAAGAGACTTAAAAATTTTAAAGTATCAGTCTGCCTTGACAAGGTGATTTTATTTCTAAGAACGAATCCAAAGGAAATAGTAATAAATGAATATAGAGTTACGCCACCCACAAGAGCAAAATAGTGAAAATCTATAGTAGACTGGGTAAGTAACTTGAAGCATATAATATGTAATATGCCGATTTATAAAATGGTATCCAATGATGCTGACAAACAGAAAAGCAATTTATTAAAGCATATATGTGTTTTGAGCATATTTGTGGTGAAACTATAATATATAAGGAGAATAATGTTAGCACTTTTTATTTCTAGATTGTGAGATAATGGCGAATTTCACTTCTAACCTTTTATATATTTGTAATTTTTAAAATGAAAAAGTATTATTTTATAACAATATAATAATGAAAGCTATTAGCTTAGAAACATAGGAAATCAATTCAACAACTTAATAGTGGTTTGCATTTAATCACTGGGTAATAGACAATTAAAATATTCACATATTTTGAATATTTAGAAAATATTCTTCCATAGCATGTATTATTTTATAATCAGCTAAAATGGGCATTTAGATATTTTGTCAAACCAATTCTCAATTTTTTTACGGCACTGGTACTTTTAAAAATAATACATTTAATTATGCTCTTTATTGCTTTGTCATTCTTGATCTATATGCTTAGTAACAAGCATTTACTAGTGATAACTAAACAATATCATCCAACCTGAAGGCATATTTTCTTCTCTAAAGGAGAAGACCAAATAATAATGTTATAGAAAAAAATAACAAAGATAAGAAACAAAACAAAAATATGAAATTTGAAAAAGAGAAAGAAGTCACATGCAATTAAGTCCTGGAATAGTAAATACTCAGTGTGTTAGCTTGGTTATATATTAAATGTATTGAGCATGATGTTGGCAATGCCGCCAAATAAGCACAAGCATCAGATCGATCTGCTTAGTTTAACAAAACGGGGATATTTTTTCATTTTGCCTATAAATTTAGGATTTCCACAAATGAAAAATGATGTCTACAGTAGAAAAACTACCTACAGAAAGATGATTCTTCTAAATGATCTGTGGATGGAATACCTGTAAAATAGTGTGCACATATATTCTCAAATATGAGGATAACATAAAATATATGCCTAGGTCCCTAAAATGATGAAAACTTCTCCAGTTTTATCCTATGAGAGCCAAGTAAATCTGTAAAAATGATTTCTATTTGAAGAAATCTTCAATTTTTGGATTGGCCTATGGTTAAGATTTAGCATTAGCCAAGAACAATTTTAGGCTCCTTATATTTTCAAAAACTCCAGTGGTATCTTCTAGGAAGACCTATGAACATATAATCTAGTCTTAATTCACGAATGTGCTATTTGGTTCTATGGACGTGATCATTCACTTCTCTCCTGGTGCTATTTTGACAGACAGCACAATGTTTTGCATGTTGAATTCACTTCTTTTCATTTCCAACTCTTAATCGATGATAAATGATTTTTTGTTCGGCTCCAGGGTGTTAATTTCTTGCAAGTTTTTTAATCTCGGGATTTTCTTATCAGTGGTGATAAACTGACTGAAAAGAGGGTGAGACTATCAGCGCACTTTTCTTTATGTTCTCCATCCTTCCATTTCAATGTTATATGAACATTAAATGACAGCAGCATTAATATATCCAATGACTCAAAGTTCCACTGCCCCCCAAAAAGCATTTTTGTATATAACCCAATTTCTTTATATAACATAGACGTAAACTAGCATACTACATTTAAAATAACAATAGTTTTTTTTAATAACCCACTGTTAAGAGCTGCAACAGTTTTAATAATTAAAATGGTTTTAGAGATAAGACATAACACTGAGAAGCAAGCCTAACAAAACTTGCGTCCTTTTAGCTCTGCAGCTGACTTTTTGCAATTTACATAACTTTCCTAAGAGAGAGGTGCTATTTGTTTTTTTGCTTTGTTGTGTAATACAGAAAGTAATAATACTTATCTTAAGGTGCTTGGGAGGATTAAGTAAACACACAATAATGCAAATACACTACCAGGCTCAGTTGCCAGGTTCTAGTAAACGATTCAATAAATGTTAGAAATTATTATAACACTCTTCATATATTTTGAGTAGGTGAAATCTAAAGGTGCACCAATGAATACTGAACCAACATTTTCCTTGGCTAACCTTGAGTAGGATATATCCAATCTATACTACAATATTCAAACAATGGTTTGATCTGTGCATTTTCGAATGAGGCAGTCAAAATTTTCTGAAAGTAATGTTTTTTTCAGAAACTGCAGAATATAATTGTTGTTTTTGCTTTTTGTTTATATGTTGCAATGTTGTTTATAAAAGTATTCCATTGAAGCCTATGTGAAAAGATAGTATTTCAATCACTGAGAAGGTCCAGAGTTATCAGTGCAGTTTTAGTTAATATAGAATTACCAAATATTTTTTTGCATGTGAAAAGAAATGCTATTTTTTTTCATTTTCCTGGTTTGAAGGCCAGAGGCTGGGAAGTAGAGATTGGGAAGTTGGAGGTTGGGCTTCTCTGAGAATACTGAGAAGGGCTGAAGGTTAGAAGGACTCAGATTGTAGGCTAAAACATACTAGATAAATGTTAACTTCTCTTGGTAGATTCCAATTTATTGTGTGAATACCTGTACCATTCGTTATAGCATATCACTATTATTATAACATTCATTATACACAAGACTCTCGTCTTCAAGAACTTTCTAAAACTGCTCAAAGTACACGTACTAAAATGACTGTCAATCCTACAAGTGGATCTAGAAGCAAGGAGGAAAAGCCCTCAAGAACTGGGCCTAATTCTGCTGCCCACAGCAAGCAAAGCTGCAGATGGAGGGAACCAAGTCATAATTCTGCTCCTGCCTAAACTATTACCACAGGTAGGACAACACTATATGTAGTATGTATGTATCTGGTGAACTTTTCTCTAACTTTTTCAAACTGTGTTGTACAGGTTACATATTTACACACTTAGACACAGTCTTGTATAATACTTTTATGTAATGTACTCACACATTTATACACACACATACAGTGTAGGTCAAAATTATCTTGGCTCCCCAGATAAGCTATCAACAGAAAATAGATATGTTCTATAGCTATACTTTTTTGGTTCAAAATACGGTACCAAACACTTGAGAAATGCCTGACATAGTTTAAAAACATGAAACTGGGTTCTGTCTTGCTTCTAACTATGCCAAGGCAATTTTTAATTCAGTGTGTCCTGTAGCTCTGGAATTTTTTTGGCATCATAGTTTTACCATTTACCTGGGTATTAATACTGTTTAATTTGGTTCTTTGCTCAATTTTAAAGACAGTTGAATGCAAATCAAATTTTATAAGTGTACCAGTGGGTACCAGTGAAAGAGCAGTACTTGGTTTCTTCTTACTTTCATGTTATTGGGGAGTATTGATTCTATTAATGTTAGTTCTTCTTTCCCTAATTTTAGAAGAGTGGTGGCTGCGTGGCAGGAGCACTGGGCTTTGATCTTGGTCTTCTGTGGAAAAGGTAAGATCAAGATATGAATCTCAGTGTTCTCTCCTGTAAAATGGGTTTAGCTTTATCTACCTAGGATGTTGTGAGCAAAATAAATACTGTAAATAAATAAATAAATACAATTATTAAAAGTTTCACTACTCCATGAAAAAGCTCTATTAAAATGTTATATTAAGGAAACTATGTTATAGGAGGTACCTGCATATTTCATTTCCAAAATTAAAGAGTAAATTATACATTCACCCTCAAAGACCATAAATAATTTCAAGTGGGAAAAAGAACACAACAAATTTATGTTCTTTCCTCACAATATATATCTGATATTTACCTATCTTGTCTGCAGAGTCTTTTATTCTCTCAGGTATTTAAGAATAATAATATGGAGAAAATATAATATTTGAAGAAAATAACTAGGAGTTTGACCACTGTCAAAAAATAAGTCTCCCTTTGAGCCAGAGTATTGATTATAAAACTAGGCTCACGTTCAGTAAATAAAACTTTATGGTTTTCCTGAGAGCAATATGATTCTTAGTTATATTTCTGATCTTTGGCTTCTAGTCAGATGATTTTCAACACCATTCCTATAAAAAGTGCAGAGTAAATTTACCATGTTTAGAAATGACAGGATGCCAACTAACCACTCATAGATTTCCAAGAGGCACTTAAATAAATTGATGTTTGGTCTTCTTCAGAGGATTATTAAGCAAGCATCCATATCAGGATGCTGCTCAGTTTATTCACAGTCTCACTCACATTCCTAGCCAAAGTAAAAAAATATGCCAAACACAGGAGGAAAATCATTTGTTTGTTTTGTTTTGTTCTGGTACAAATGCACTTAATCATCTGCAGGTGGCAAAATGTCTAAGGGCAAGCCCCAATGATTCCCATTTTAAGCCTTAGCCCCTTCAGAAATCTATGCAGGACAGATGTTGCTCGACCTTGATGTACTGTTGCTGCTGTCTACTCCTGTCTGGGTTTGCCCACTGAGAAGGTGGAAGGTCCCAGGATCCTGCCGCTTAGTGCACTAATTATCCATCATTTCAGGGATTTTTAACAAAATCAATGGGTCTCAACCGCTTTACCTATAGGGAAGCTTTAGTTAGTGGTAGAATGAGTTTCATGGCTTTTATGACTTACCAGATAGCCAGCTCAGTTAACCATCCTTTCTGGAACAAGCTGCTGTAATCACTACACATCACTATCACTCCAGGCAAACACCTGGGCCCACACTTCTCAGGGATCACTGGGTGTGTATTTGCACACTTCACTCTTAAGGTGCAGCCCCACACCAGTGCCTTTGGACCACTCTTCTTGTTCTACAGTTTCTGGGGCCGCAAACCATTTTCTTTCTGTGGATTTCCTATTTCCTTTCTTTGCTCTGTACTTTCCAGAGTAGGGGATTTGAGGCAATGGCGGTGGGTGGATGTGAAAGACAAAAGAAAAAATGTTCAAGAGATGACAACCTTTTAACATGAAAATTATCTGAGATGAGTTAAACAGTTGCTCTGGCATATGCAAAAACATTCAGATATCAGGGGACTCTCATTGCCTGTGGCGGATATTGGCATTTTGGAAAACACTTGTGTAAGTGAGTGGTTTCTAGTCTTCAAATGGAACACACTAAGTGTGTATCTTTTCTCTAGGATCGAGAAAAGAAAAGCCATGTGAGAAAATATAATAAAAAAAAAAACGAACTTCTTTGTGCTAGACACAAAATGAATAATAAAGGAGAAAGTGAAGATCAGAAAGAGGGACAAAGATAAAGGTAATGCTTCTTACACAGGACACATATTTATAGCATTTTAAATATTTTAATAAGATCATTATTCATATTTTCAACCTAAGTCCTAAATATAAAAAATGTAATACTGTAGAGAGTAAATACATTGTAAATATCATTTGTGATGCCAAAATAACGTAGACCCTAATTCCTCCATCCTAGATTTCCAGGGAGCTCACTGGGTATCACCAACCTGATCTGCTGGGCAACAAAGAATTACCACACACACACAAAAAAACATCTGGAGAGTTAAACATATTTCTGGCAGTCTACAGTGGGGTGGCAGAGTGGAACTAACTAAAGATGAGAAAACACATGTGGAGATCCTCAGCTTAGAGACTCCATTTGTTGCTTCAATTACAAGGCAGTAAATTCTAACCATAGGTGTCCCCAGACATTAAGATACAATTTGTTCACCAAAAGATGTGCTTGGAGGCTACAGGTCACATACACTAGTTAGTTCTGAGTACCTACAAGGTTGCAGTGATGCCGGGGCAAGGTGACTTCCTTTTCTAATTCTTTCAAGTTCATCAGTTCGCTCAGATGACAGCATAATTAGTATTTCCTAACTCCCATGGACTATGTCCTTTATTCCAATCCCATGCCTTGATGACAGCAACACTCAGCCAAGTCTTTCTACCTTTGGTCATTCTCTCTTGAAAATATCCTGCTAGTCAGTACCAGATTAACCTTTCTAAAGCATCATGTTATGCACATCAATCCTTGTGTTTTAAAGCTATAGGGGCTGCCTGCCTTAAAGGCCCCCTCCAACTGAATGTAGCTTCCCACTGGTGCTGACAGTACCGTCTCTCCACATTTGCCTCCAGCCAGCATAACAACCGCAAGTGATCAGGATTATAATCCTCATCTCACTTCACAGCAACGTGACTTTGGGCAGTTCACTTATTCTCCCTCAGTAAATTTCCTCTTCAGTAAGGTTGGAAAATGATTTCAAAACAACCTCTTCATTAGACAGTAGTGAGAGCTAAATGCAACCATCTCAGCAAAATTCCCAGCTATTAGTAAATGCTCAATAAATATAGAGATTATCATCATATATTTGTTTATACCCCTTTCCCCAGATTGCAATGTATCCCCCTCCTCACTCTATTTGTTAAGTCTTAGCTTTTCTCAAAGTCTTCCTAAATGCGTATGTGAGTCATGAAATGAGTGGGCCAGTGATTCCCACTGAATCTCCTTTATATGTTATGCTGCATATCAATCATGCAGCCATTCCCTAGGCAGTCGTTATGTGCCTACTATGCGTCCACAAAGAATTTCATCAAATGTTTCAGGTTTTAAGATAAGTGAGATTCTTAAGTTATTCATCCAATCTCTATAAGCAGAGTGTAAGACCTGTGAGGACAGAAATCTTATCTTGTAGTTTTTGTGTAACCCCAGACTCTGAAGCCTGGATTCTTGATATATATATTTGTTGGTGACTTGTAGTTGCTGGAAATATGTTTCTAACATCAAGAAAGTTTTGTCTGTATATATCACAGGACATCAAAAACATGACATCTCTGCTTTCATCAGGTAATTCATAAGTTCCCAGAATCCTCAGATGTATTAAAGTGAGACCTCTGACTTTACTTCAACTACCTTTCCATCTTGCCTTATTGTTTTTCATGGCACTTGATGTTCTTGTGGACATGCCATGAAGCCATTGAATGGGACAGTTGGGTTGATTGTGGAAGTAATTTTGTAATAAAACAATGAATAAGTTCATCTTCTGTGCTAACACTATGAATAAATATGGCTTTTTATTCTTAGAAAAAAAGGAGTGAAATGGAATAAAGTAAGCCTTAAATTTAATGATGTACTCTCCAAAAAAAAAAAAAACCACATCTAGTGGCATTAATAAGCACAGAAAATCTAGCAAGAACTATCAAATTGTAGAAAGGTTCTGTTACTTAATGATACCACTGAATTAAAGTTTAAAAATATCTTGTCCTTCAATCACTGTTTCTTACCTGACAACAAAGGACTTAAAAGGATTGGAATCACCAACCAATCCAAGACTCTTCTTAAAGACTTTGCTCAATATTTTCTGGATGCTTTTGGTTTAAGAGAATTAGATTATTTAAGAGGATTTTTCTTGGCATTAGACAGATTGGTTTAGATCCCAGTCATACTAATCACTGCTTCTCTGTAAGCCCCAAACTGAACCTCAGTTTGTGCCTCATTTTCTTCTTCTCATGAAGGAGGCTCTAATTATTTATGTTCTATATATATTTTAGGATTAAATGTAATAATAGCATGAAACAAAAGATAAAGAACTCAGTGCAATGAATAAACAGTAGGTAATGCTATTATAAGTAAGAGATGATGTCATTTAACTGAGAAGTGTATCCTGAGACAAGTTCTTTCTATCATGACAGGGCAGATGGATTATATCTGAGGATATTACAGAAAATACTAGAGGTCAGTACACACACATCTGTGTATAATACTCACAGAGGGTGTTGTTATGACCTAAACATTTTGAACTTCATGTGATATTATTCCTTTGCCATGCAAAACTTAACATTCTCAAGTCACATTCTGTCATTATTAATACTTAAACTGCCTATCATCCAGAAAAGCAGGATTCTGGGAAACAAATTCGAGCCAAGAGGTAGCTAATATAGTTGCAGTTATTTATGCATCCATGCCAGAGGAGCACTGCAGTGTCACTGAAGAAGAAAAATTAAAAATCAATTTAAAAGTGTTTTTTTTTCTCTCCCTCAACCTGTTAGTTCAGTTTTATATCCTCAACGCACATTTTTCTGCATTCTCCATCCACACATTTCATCATTGCTTCCAAGTTACCGTGCCATTTAGAGATGTATTTGATTTGTATCTGTACACATTGGAAAGGTATGCCCCACACATGTAGCTCCTGGGGAGCCATCTGAGGAGCTCCTATCTCAGTCCCCTTCCTTTAAATAAATGGCAACAATCAATCCAGTAATATTTCTAAGTTAATATGGTTCCCATGACCATCACATGTCAATTGCCCTGATAAGACAACACTTGAAATTTTCACAAAACCAAAGAAATTGAGTCATCTAGAACTTGAATAGAATGTCCTGAATAGGCGGCTCCATTTTGAACTTCAATTCCAAAGAGCATGGCAACAGATTTTTAAAACCAAACATGTAATTTTCCACAAAACAACATTTCTTTTTACTAAAGCTGCTAACAAGGATTCAGGTCCTGAAAATTGTGATTTAATACTAATTGGAAAAGGACATTTACTTCATCTTCTTTTTTTTGTCCTAAGACATCAATTGTCCCTGAACCACCAACACTCTCTCCAACCCCAAGAATCATTTGAATAGAGAATGATCAGACATGTGCTTGGAACAGAACAGGAGGACTGGACAGCTGTGGATTGAACACTGTTAAGCTCAACTCTTCAGGAAACACCTTGAAAGTTCACGACTTAGAGTCATCAGACTTCTTTGTTTGGGCACGATTTGACTCATGGAGGGGTGGCTAAAGGGTATGTGCAAGAGCAAGGAACTAGGCCGAGGCTGAGCCCTGGCATTCCTGTGGTAGCAACCACACCTTCAAGAGGCATTCTCTACACACATTCACTTGTCACTCTTCCTAAAGGCGTAAACATGTGGGGTCTATTTTAAAATGGCCATTGAAAAACGAAAGCTAGTGCCTTTCTGGAAGCAAAGAAGTCTACTAATAACATGCCTATTACCCAGAAAATAAAAGTTTTATAGGACAAATTATATTCTGTAGTGATATTTGGGAATTTGCAGGAAACACAAGGATTTAGAATGTTCAAAAATCATGTAAATATCCTATATATAAATATATGCTCTGTCCAACATAAGCACTTGAAATGTGGCTATCCTGACAGAGGGACTGAATTTTAAAGTTTAAATTTTACTTATATTTAATTAATGTAAATTAAATGCAAATAGCCATATGCAGTTACCATATTGGGCAGAGCAAGTTTAGAGCCATCACTGGAAGTTTACCAAGAGTCTTCATATAATGCTTAATTTTCTCAAAAGCCATTCTCCAAGGAAACAGTTCTCAAATACATGTGCTAGTATTCATGACCATGTGATTGCAAAATCGGCACGAATTAAAAATAAATCTATCCAACAGTTGAAACTGTATCAAATTGGATCTACCTGATCTATAGGCTTTTCCATATTTGCTATGACCTTACAGAGAAAGAGGAAGAAAAAAATTAAAAGGAAGTAGTCAATGGCATCTCTATTTTGTAATCAGCATGCCCCTGCATTATAGCGTCTGAAAGCCGTAAGAAAAATCAGAATGAAGAATAACAAACAACAGCACAACAATAACAACAACGACAAGAAGTAATTGGTGGAGACGGAAGATGTAAAGCATTAAAGAATAGTGACCTTTAATTCCCACAAGTGCTCAAAATATGAGGCACATGTGTCAACAATCAGATAAAGTGGAAAGCTGATAAATTTTAAAATGTGTTTTGCCAGCACAGTAGAATGCAACCACAGAACCCAGTAATTCCCAAGCTTCAAGGGCCCTTAAACTTTATTCACTTCAAACTGTCCTGCAGATATATAAGTAATTTGAAGCCCACAGAAGTGGAGAGCTCATTGTCCCTGAGATAATAGCAAAGCTTGGTCCCAGATACCCCAGTTTGTGCTCTCTTCACTATGACTTTCACTCTGCTGAGCACAGACTGATCCTTGAATACAGAAAGAGCCTGATCTCCATCCCCACTTGTCCCAACCCCTGGGGAGCAGAAAATAGCATATTTTAACCACAATACTCTGCCTGACACAAAAGCTTCCTTCACTAACACGGCATTCCATATCAAGGACACTGTGGAAAAGGAAATTATAAAAGTGGATGCTTTACTTGGGGACAGTTTTTGAGTTTAATGTGCCTTTTGCTATAGAAGTGGCTTTCACTATGCTCAAAAGATATATGGGTTCAAGAGAGCTTCAAGTTTCAAAGCAAATGACTACTCATTATGCTTTTAGTGACTCAATGGGACAATGAAAAAGTATTAAGATAAAAGTAAATAATTATTTTAAAAAGAAAAACAACCTCTTTCTAATGCAGGACCTGCTCGACTGGTTGTTTTTCTTTTTAAAATAATTATTTACTTTTATCTTAATACCTTTTCATTGTCCCATTTCATTAGAGAAATGCAAATCAAAACCACAATGAGATACCACCTAACCCCAGTGAGACTGGCCTCTATCAAAAAATCCCAAAACAAAAAATGCTGGTGAGGATGTGGAGAGATAGGGACACTCTTACACTGCTGGTGGGACTGAAAATTGGTGCAACCATTGTGGAAAAGAATTTGGAGATTCCTCAAAGAGCTAAAAATAGAATTACCATTCAATCCAGGAATAGCATTATTAGGCATCTACCCAAAAGAGCACAAGACATTCTATGATAAAGACATCTGCACCCAAATGTTTATGGCAGCACAATTCACTATTGCTAGGTCGTGGAAACAACCCAAGTGCCCGTCAATTCATGAGTGGAT